>CM076577.1:1169574525-1169819801 GCA_034641835.2 Pinus albicaulis
CATAGCTGTATAAACTATTAAAAATACCGCCAGACAGAGCTTTGTATGAGTGATATGTGTAGTATTGAATATGCAGTGGAAGTGGGTGAAGAAGATAGAAGATAGCGCGTGAGGGAGTGGAGTTGTGGGGAGTGGGTAAGTATGGTGAGCGTTGTGTAAAGAGCAGGTAATGGGAGAAGGCGTTGGGGAAGGCGATGGGGAAATGTGAAAGGATGCAGGGTTGTGAGAGGAAGGGAGCGTTGGAGAGAGGGAGGCCGAGAGGTTGTTACAAAAAAATCTGGAATGGCAGAGTTGCAAGACTGCAAAAATGCAGAGTGGCAGGTATCTGCTGGAACTGCAAATTGCAGAATTTCAGAGACTACAAATTGCAGAATCTTCAGGAGATGAAAATCTCAGAGATGTGCATGATTTGCAGACATAATTAAAAAAAATGCAGAATAACAGTATAGCAATTTAATGGAGCGGCAGAAACTAGCATAAAAATTGACTGGGCAAAGGAATGAGGGAGTTACACCACAGGAAAAAATTCCAATAGTGGGACTGGCTCTGATACCATGTCAAAGGAGGAGGTAACTTTGCAAATCAGAATGTGAATTAGCTGAAGAATGTACATGCATTTATACATGGAGGTGAGGCTATTTGGATTCATCTCCCAATGACTCTTGGCCTTACTTATTTCCTAATATTATTTATTATACAATATTACATATCCACACCCAACCCATAGGATTAGGTGTCAATAGATATTAACACATGAAGTTAAACACACAATTAAAAGGATCTACAAAGGCATTGAAACTTATTCAAATAATGAGGAGACCCTTATGGCTCAATTATCATGAAGAACTGAGCGTTTGGCTAATTTGTAAACATAAAATCTAAAGTTATATTATACTCATGCAAAGAGAAAGAAAAATAACAAAGATGAATTTAGATATAAAAACAAATAATTATAACCATACAAATTGTGTACAAAAAGCTAGTTCGTCGTATTGCATAGAAAGAAACTTTATTTAAGTGTAAAAATATTAAATAACTTGTACAATTTATGTTTGATGAAGATATGGAGGAAATTTGGATAGAGTGTGTAAGCCAAAACACAAAAGGTAATAAACATTCTAAATTATTTAATTTGTGTTAGTGTGGCTCAAGAATAAAGGGGTAACATATTGGGAGTAAAATGGAGAAAAATAAATATATATATGAATAAGTAAAATCAAAAGAAAAATGACTCATATGAGATAAGGGTTGAGAATATATATATAAGAATGAAGAAATAGCTTGCTATGAAAATCTACCCAATTTATGAGTCATACTAGTTACAACATAGTAAGTCATATTCACAATATGAAATATGTATGCAATATGAGTAGTTGTAAATAAATAATTATGCAATACATGTTGGTATTTAAAACCATCTTACTTACAAAGATGAAATGGTATAAAATTTTAAAAAATAGAAAATCACATGTTTGATAAAGAAAAATAGTTATATTCAAGTTTTCTAAGCAACATTTATAAGTGATAAAGAGTAAAGGGAGTGTGATGTATTGAGTATGAGGAAACTTATCATAAATAGAAAGTACAAACACTGGCACACACACATATATATATATATCAAAACTGAGTAATTAAGACACAATTTCATACACTGATAGAGACGACTCTCAATAGACTTAGTTTAGAAACTATTACATAACACAAGATAATTGTTTTGTAAACTATGGTTATGGTCATGATAAGCCAATGCAAATTTGCATACCAGATAGATCTTATAGTGAAAAGAAAATTGTTTTGGAATACAACTTGGTTTCTAGAACATACCTTGCGTATGAATAGGATTAGGTTCAATCCATGCTAGCTTGAGATCAATGTAAGTATATCCTAGAACAAAAAGGAGGAGGAAGCTTATTTTAGTAGGATATACACAATTTATACAACCCAGGATGTAAGTACAAAATTTATCCCCAATTATTATCTGGTAAGAGTCTCCTTGACCATTGTAACTTCCAACACATGTGGGAGATATTTACTATTAGTACCTTAACAAAGACAACTCGTTGAATAGGTATAACCACTTTATAAATGAAAACTAAGTCTACATTTTAAAAAATGGAACTCAATTAGTACATGTCGAAGAGGGTAATCTTAAGGCTATGTTGAGATAGAGTTATTCATAAAGAAGTTTGTGGGAGATGTAAGAATATTTTTCTGAAACTTAAGGAAGGGTTTGGCAACCTTAAATATTTGGAAATATGACCCTCAAGAATTAGGAAATAGAGGCAGAAAACCCTAATAATGTGGGATTGAATATGGAAATGAAGAAGCAAGGAAATAAAACCCCTAAAATCAAATCCTACCTCATACAATCTCTTAATTAACTATAAAGTCACAAAAACATTAATGCCAATGAAGAAAAGGGTTGTAATTAAGATTTAGAGGGGATATGAAATTGAATCTCCATATTTAAAAAAACCCAAGGGGATGAGAATTTATTGGAAAGGAACTCAAGATACATTCATCAAGAATTGAAATATTTTGTGACCACCTACATCCTTGCAAATAAATTACAAGTAATGTATAGAAGACAATAGAAAAAAAAATTAGAGAAAACATTTAAAGGCGTGAAAAATTTCTACTTTACCTATGTCAATACCTTTATGTGACCATTTAGTTGGCCACACCACAAAACACTATGTTGGATAGACTCACTAGAGGAATTTGATATAAAAGAAAGTATATCAAGCAATAATAAATGTTGGAGTAGCTAAAACATTGAAATATCATTGAAATTTTAGGTAGCTCAAGGGTTTCTCCATGAAACCTACCATAAACACCAAACAAATTGAAAGTTAGAATGATTTATCCTAGACTCATAATTTTAAAAGAAAAAAATTTATTAAAGGAGTTATGGTTGCTTACTAGTAGCTACGGCATAAAATATTGCCAAGGCACCAAGAAGGAATAACCCTCAGAATGTGACCAAACCACCTCATATGTTTTCAGCGAAGAAGGATATGAAGAGGTGAATAGGGTAAATTCATTGAAATTTTATTATCATACGATCCAAAGAACATAAGGTCAAACCCTCACCCCAAATCATAGACGATTCAATAGAAAAATAAACAAGAGAAAATGAATCATAACATAGGTATATTATGTTACCAAAATGGCCCTTGATGGTTCCCCACCATTGGCTCACTCAATGTTATTTATACCATTCCTTACTAATAAGCCATGTGGGTGGGCCAATGTGAAACCTTGTAGGAAGTGTCAAGTTCCCAAGACCACATGATACATTGTCACGTAAGTAATTTGTGTTAGTTTCCAAACATAAGAATGAAACAAAAAACACTATGGAAAGGTTTTATCCACTACAAATGTAAGCTCTTGGTTTCCAAATGTTTTCATAAACCCTTTACGATCCAAGCAACCAAGGCCCCAATGTGATTTTAAACTAGGAAAAGAACCACCAATATTATAGAATAAAAAGGAAAAACAATCGCATAGAATGGCATGACATGGTGGTATGATAGAAAATATATCTTATTATTTTTAAGGTTCACCTATATTTTTAAGGTTTACCTTTCATATAAGTGTGAGTATTAACATTAGAAAAAATAAGGTTAGAGAAAAATTTAACAAACATAAATGCTTGTTTTACACAATGTAAAGAGAAAATATGAATTCAACAATGACCAAAACATTTGTAACATCCCCTCATGGACAATAACGAATATGGGTGTAACTAGGAGGAGAATGATCACATCATAAAATGGAACTATTGGATATGGTGAGAGGTGTGAAGCAATAATTATGCAGTATTAAATAAGAAAACATAAAAATAAAAAAACATGGTTGAAGGCTAGTGTTGAATAGTATAGGCTCATAAAAAATATAACTAATAAGGAAATTTTGAAAATTGTAGGAACTAATGAAGAATAGGAGTATAGGGAGGATTCCTATAAATGGAAAAATCCAGAAAAAATGGATGAGATGGAGGTTGCTAGACTTGAAAATCAAGAGGAAAATGAACAAATTTTAGTTGAAATGCTTCCAACATTACCTAGACAATGGACGAAACAAAAGGTGGAACTGCAAGGCCACTTGAAAAATATTAGACCGAAAATTTTGATGGTGAATCAAATGAAGCACTAGATGTGTGGCTATGGAATATGAGTAAATTATTTCCAATGTATGAGTATCCTAGAAATTTAAAATCTAGACTAGCCACTTATGAGTTGTAAGGAAAGGCCTTTGTGAGGTGGGAAGGGATTAGGACCATGCACAACATAGAGGAAAATTTTGAAAGTTCAGAAGGTTTTCAAAAATACTTCAAATAAAATTATGTGATAAACATATACTATAATGATAGAGGAAAGAAATTTCATTAGTTAAATATTCATTTAATCAACATGGATGACCTTTTTTCCAAGTTCACCCATCTCCTGAAATATGTTCCCTATATTCACGAGGAGAATGGTAAAGTTTAAAATTTTATGGGTTCCCTTCCCCTTTTATTCAAAAATAAAATTGAGTTTTACAACCCAAAAACCATGGATGAAGTTATCGAGAAACCCACAATATATTACCATCAATATAAGTTGAAGAGTGAAAATTAAAAATCTTGGCCAAAAAGAAAAAACCTAATGCTATCACAATAGAATATAAATTGTGACTATCTCCACATTAAATAAAATGTATTATTTTAACAAATAAACATTCCAAAATGTCAAACTTGTACCATTAAATTATATATAGCATAATTTTTTTCTAACAATTCTGTTAGGTCCCTATATTACTAGTGTAGTCCCTTATTGTTGTTAGTCTAACCCCCTTATTGTTATTGGTGTACCGATGTAACGCCAATATTGTTATTATTTTACCCTTACATTATTGTTTTTAGGTCGGCTAGGATTATATTGTGACCCCATGGACTCCTATATATAGAAGGAGGTTTTGGTCATTTGTATCATCCAAGAATTGTTCATTTATGTAAGGAATTGGAGGTTTCCCCCTTGAAGTAGATGATTTCTAAGGCATTGATCTCTATTTTCCTCTATTTTTGGAGTTGGTTTCATAAAATTTGAATTCAAGGGTTTCACTACTCTAAACAGTTTATCGTGGCATTTTCACTATAAATTTTTTTCTACGAAGGTTTAGAAGCTGAAATGTTTACAAGGAAAATCCTAAATCCTGAGGAACATCATGTAAACATTTCAGATCTTTTTCAAAATATTTTCAGAGATAGATATGTGGAAGTTAGGGATCTTTTATGCTCCCTAATTTCACCTAAAACGAGTCATCGTGACATTTGCATTATAACTATTTTTCTACGAAGGCTTAGGTGCTAAAATTTTTACGAAGCGAATCTTAAATCCTAAGCAAATTATTGTAAAAATTTTAGATCTTGGTTCGCAATAATTTCATAGATATGATATGTGGAATTTAGTGTTTCTTCAGGCTCCCGAATTTCATCTCAAAGAGGTGACCGTGGTAAAGTTGTCATAACTCTCTCTGAGCATCATATTGGAATTCTGTAAAAAGTGGCCGCAAGTACACGAACTGTGGTTTCCTTTCTATAAAATTTAGAGCTGAAGAAGGAAACAGTGACATGTGGCACGTCGTACATTTTCGCTCTACTAAACCAGTCTATAACTAGGTCATTGTGGGAGTTTGGACATAACTTGGCCTTGAAGAATCCAAATCAGGTTAGACTTGTGGCATTCGAAAGAAGATTCAAAGGGCTATGATAGGAGGGAATTTCAGACATTGAATATCTAAAACCATAGAGATAATTCAGTTTCAATATCGAGCTCCTGAAAGGAAAGAAAAAGGTGTGTATTTTTTTCGAATTGCATAAGTCTTGTTTGAAAAATCAGTTTGAATTGATTCCAAGGGCATACTGTAGAATAGATATTAGTATTGGGTTCTAAAATTACCCCTAAAAATAATTCAACACCAATTAAGCCTTCAGAAGGATCTAATATGACTCATGAAGATGAATAATTGCAACATGACATATCAAAATTGCAAGAGGGGGTGCACCAAATTTCGCTCTCGCAAAGATCAACAAAAAATGAAATGGAGGTTTTGAAGAAAAGCATGGAATATAAGATGGATGATTTGAAGAAAGGCATGGAAGCTGGCATGGAAGCTAATATGAATGACATGGAAGTTAAGATCGATTAAAAAATGAAATACAACATGGAAAACATGAAGAATGATCTAAAAGTGGACATAAAAGGTTTGCCAAAGTTGATACAAGAAATGTTTCCTAATGGTGAAAAGATAGTAGAGGAAACTCATGATGAGAACAAAATAAATGTTAATAGTGAATTCATAAATTCTAATGTTGGATGGAAGAACCACCATATTCCAAAGATGGATATGAGGATGTTTGATGGCAAGGATCCCGTAACATGGATACTACAGATCAAGCAACATTTTGATCTCAATAATGTGCAAAACACACAAACGGTAGTCATCGCAACTTTACATTTAGAACAAAATACATTTGTATCGTATTGATGGCTTTTCTCCCGTAAAAAAATTGTCACTTGGTCAATTTTTACGGAGGAAATGATAGCGCATTATGAGGATACAAAGAGAAACACCTTCTTTATCCAATTGATAAATCTTGAACAAAAGGGTTCAGTGGTGGAGCACATTGAGGACTTCCAAAAATTGAATATAAGGGTAATTGATATTCCAGAGGAACACAGGATAGATGTCTTCATAGGGACTTTAAAGGATAACATCCAACATGAGGTTTGCCTTTGGGAACCTAATTCATTGGAGAATTCATTAAGGTTGGCAAGAAAAAATTAATGTAAAATTATGGCAACAAGGAAGCCTACCACTCACATCTATATAGATGGAAGTGTTGCTACTCCTAGACTTCCGCAACCTACAAGGTTGACACCACAAAAATTGGAAGAAAAAAGAGAAAAAGGGCTTTTCTATAATTGTGATAGCAAATAAACTAAAGGTCATAAGTGTGATGTGAAGAAATTATTTTACATAGATTGTGAAGAGAAGGAATAAAATGAACAAGAAGCTTCAAAAGAAGAGGATACACACAGGCAACCAACCCTAGAAGAAGGAGAAATGAGACTAACCATATCGTGTAATGCATTGGCAGGAATTACCACTCCTAAAACTCTCAAGATAGAAGCACATATTAGGAAGAAAAAGGTAATAGTATTGATTGATTCTAGTAGTACCCATAATTTTATTCATTGTAAGGTAGCCAAGGAATTTAATTGTTTCCTATACCCAGTACGGGAATGTCAAGGGATGGTTGCAAATGGAGGAACTATAAATTTCTCTGGAAAATGCCCTAATATCAAGCTAACCATGGGGGAATATGTATTGAATAGTACAATGCTTTCTATTCCAATGGGAGGTGCTAATGTTGTACTAGGAGTACAATGGTTAAAATATTTGGGGATGACAACTTTTAATTTCCAAGAACATTTCTTGATTTTTTTTTCGGAAGGAAAGGAAGTCAAATTACGGGGTATCACATGGAAGTTGAGAAAGACAATAAGCTCTAATGTCATGAAAAATATTTTGAAGAAAGAACAATGAGGTGTAATTGGATAATTATTCTCACTAGAAGTTCCAACATCAAAACCATTTATTTGATCTCCAGATCTCCAAAAAGTATTGGACAATCATTCCAAGGTATTTGAAACTACCAAGGGACTCCCACCTATTCATGATCATGATCATGCTATTATTTTGATTCCAGAAAGTGTCCCTCCAAACATCAGGCCCTACAGATATCCTTATGTCCAAAAGAGCGAAATTGAACGTATGATTGCAAAAATGTTAGAGGCTAGTATAATTCAACCTAGTCAAAGTTCTTTCTCTGCTCCAGTAGTATTGGTTGATAAGAAGGATGGATCATGGCACATACCAGATTATAGGGAGCTCAATAAGGTCACAATTAAGTTTAAATTTCCCATTCCTATGATTGATGAATTATTCGATGAATTACATGGAGTAATTTATTTTACCAAGTTGGAACTTCATTCAGGATATCATCAAATTAGAATGAAGACTGAAGATATTCCTAAAACAACATTTTTAACTCATGAGGGTCAATATGAATTTTTTTTCATGCCTTTTGGCCTTACCAATGCACCTTCCACATTTCAAGGATTGATGAACTCCATTTTCAAACCCTTCCTTAGAAAATTTGTGCTAGTATTTTTTGATGATATACTAATCCACAGCAGGTCTTGGAAGGATCATGTTCAACATGTTGACAGGGTGCTCAAATTCTTGGAGGAGAAACAATTATATGCAAAAACATCCAAATGTTTCTTTGGAGTACAAGAGGTGGAATATCTAGGTCATATTTTATCTCACGAGGATATTAAGGTAGACGCTAACAAAATTAAATCCATTAAGGAATGGAAATTCCCCACAACCATAAATCAGCTGTGAGGATTTCTGGGGTTAAGAAGGTATTACCGCAACTTTTTAAATAATTATGGGAGAATAACGGCACCTCTAACAAATATTATTGAAGGAAGATGAATTTTCATGGACTCCTGAAGCAACTAAGGCCTTTGAACATCTTAAAGAGGCAATGTTTCTAGCATCGGTCTTAGCTACGCCACACTTCACAAAAACCTTTATTGTGGAATGTGATTCCTCAAGAAATGGAAATGGTGTTGTTTTAGTGCAAGAAGGAAGACCCATTTCTTTTGAAAGTCGTCCTATAAAAGGAAACTACTTACAAAAATGTATTTATGAGAAGAAAATGTTGGAAATACTACATGCACTAAATAAATGGCAACCTTACCTAATGGGAAGATACTTCAAGGTAAAAACTGATCATAATAGTCTTAGACACTTTTTGGAACAAAGACTATCTTTAGAAGAGCAACAAAAATGGGTCACAAATATGTTGGGTTATGACTTTGAAATAATCTACAAAAAAGGGAAGTTAAATGTTGTTACATATGCACTCTCAAGAAAGGATGAGGAGGTGGAAGGATTTCTTTGTTGCATTTATATTATCCAACCAGATTGGATAATTGAAGCGAGGGATGAATGGAGGAAGGACGAAGAAGTGTGGACCCTCATTCAAAAATTGCAGCAAGATCCTAGTACATCTGATACATTTAGTTGGAAAAATGATTCCTTATGTTACAAATATCGCTTTTCCCAACTAAAACAAAATATTCTTTTGGAAATGCACACTTCTCCTTTAGGAGGACACTCAATATTCTTCAAAACTTACCATAGGGTGAAGAAATAATTCTATTGGGATGGCCTTAAATCTGATATTCAAAATTTTGTGGTGGAATGTTTAGTTTGCCAACAAAATAAAGTTGAGACAATTAAAACCCCGAGTCTTCTACAACCTTTATCCATTCCAAGTCAACGTTGGGAGGAGATTTCAATGGATTTTATCACAGGTTTACCTAAGTCAGAAGGAAATAGTGTCATCATGGTGGTATTTGATATAATTACCAAGTATGCACACTTTTGTGCATTATCTCATCCATTTAAATAAAGTACAGTTGCTACCGCATTTATGGAAACAATTCAAAAGTTGCATTGAAAACCAAATATTATTGTAAGTGATAGGGATCCCATTTTTACTAGAAATTTTTGGATGGAATTATTTTGTTGTTTGGGTACTCAAATAGCTCATAGCTCATCTTATCATCCTCAATCTGATGGTCAAACTGAGATAGTGAGTAAATTTTTGGAAGGATATCTTTGTTGTTTTGTATCTGATAAGAAAACACAATGGGTCAAGTGGTTACCTCTCTCTGAATGGTCATATAACACTTCCTTCCATACTACATCAAAAATGACCCCATTTATAGCACTTTATGGATCATCCACCATCCATCACATTATCTTTAAGATAAAATTCTAAGTTTCAAGCAATGGAAGATCACATCGAGCATCAACAAGAAGTTCTCCAACTCATAAAGGATAACCTAAATTTGGCACAAAATCGAATGAAAAAACAGGAAGATCAACATCACAGTGAGAGAAGTTTTGATGTAGAAGACTAGGTATTTTTAAGGCCACAAACATACAAACAAATGTCCCTGAAGAAATCTAATAAGGATGATAAATTATCCCCAAAGTACTATGGTCCTTAGAAGGTGTTGCAAAAGATTGGTACTATGGCATACAAATTGGAGCTTCCTGCTTCTTCACGAGTGCATCCAGTTTTCCATGTTTCATGATTAAATAAGGTTATAGGTGAGAAACTTGTAGTGAAAACAATATTTCCAGAACTTGATGAGGAAGAAAAAATCATATTGGAACCTGAAGCAGTCATGGAAACAAGAAGTCAACAGCTACGAAATAGATAAATTTCAGTGTATCTCATCAAGTGGAAGAGCTTACCCACTGAAGATTCTACATGGGAGGATGATAATTTTATACAGAAGCATCCAAAGCTCCTCAAGCATTGAGGACAATACTTTTTGAAGGAGAGGGGCATGTTAGGTCTTTATATTACTAGTATAGTCCCTTATTATTGTTAGTCTAACCCCCTTATTGTTATTTTTGTCCCCTATAACCCCAATATTGTTATTATTGTGCCCTTACATTATTGTTGCTAGGTCAGCTAGGATTATATTGTGACCCCATGGACTCCTATATATAGAAGGAGGTTTTGGTAATTTGTATCATCCAATAATTGTTCATTTATGTAATGTATTGGAGGTTGCCCCATCGAACTCACTGATTTCTAAGGCGTTTATCTCTCTTTTATTCTATTTTTGGAGTTCATTTCATAACATTTTATGGGTTTCCTTCCACTTTTATTCAAACTGAAAGTTGAGTAGGAGAAACCAAAAACCATGGATGAAGTTATAAAGAAACCCACAATCTATTACATCAATCTAAGCAGAAGAGTGAAAATTAAAAAGCTTGGCCAAAAAGAAAAAAAAATAAACATTCCAAAATTTCAAACTTGTAACATTAAATTATATTTAGCATAATTCTTTTCTAACAATTCTATCATCGTTTAAGTCACTGTGTCATGTAGCTCAATTTTTCAAACATTTTTTTTATAAATAAAACTCAACACACCATCTCTTTTATCTTGGTTGAACTTATTAACTATGATAATAATCCATTTATTATTGGGTTCATAATGACAATGGAATTATGTTTTTGTTCCCTTTTTCCTAATTTCCCTAATTATCATTCATACCAGCTACTCTTATGCTTATC
This sequence comes from Pinus albicaulis, assembly GCA_034641835.2. Taxonomy (NCBI): domain Eukaryota; kingdom Viridiplantae; phylum Streptophyta; class Pinopsida; order Pinales; family Pinaceae; genus Pinus; species Pinus albicaulis. The sequence continues at coordinate 1,169,585,749 of CM076577.1, forward strand.
ATATTATAATCCTTATTAGATTTAATTTTGGTTTATATTATGAAAATCTTGGATTAGTTCATTTTGGAAATGTATAGCCTTAACTCAATTGTGATTCCAACCTACAAATGCTTTGTTGAATTATCATAGTCCATAGATTTAGTGTGATACTTACGTACCACTAAACCCTTGTATCTAACACAGTTCTTGTGTTGCATGCCAACTGCTCGTTCTCTTCTCTATACTTAATGAAATTTAGTAACCTTGGGCTCCGAACAGTGAGTCATACATTGCCACGCCTTCAAATTCACATTTCCATCATATGGCATTGTGATGGTCCATCAGAAAGGTTTCAAGATATACAATATGGATCCTTCAAGATGATCGAATGACTATGGGTTCCTTGTGGAACCATAACTTCCAACATTACCTTGTCAATGTCATTTTTACATCGACCTTATGTATTTGGCTTTGGGATCACCTATGAAAAAATTTCTAGTTTTTCAGTCTTAATCAAAAGTTTTACCTTATCGACGTGGAAAAAATAAATTTATTTTCCTCACCATGTTGTTACACTTTCCCTTCTAGAAACAATGTATGTTATTGGTGTCATAGAGAGAAGATATGAAGGGACCTTCCATTTGTATTTTGGCACTCTTATAGAAATCCTCTCCTCATGGACCCCATGGAGGTTTTTACTAGTGAAATGTAGTTTTTATTTATAAATGTAATTCCATGTGTTTTTTACTTTTGTTCCTACACTATGCTTTGGAAAATCATATTAATTGCCCTATTTGTTTTTGGGTGTGGGGAGGTGCCACTATTACTTTGTAATATTCCCAAATGGGAAAACTCAGCAACACATGCACATAAAACACATTATTCAGATTTTTATGTATTAAGAGATGAATGCAGTCCATGGATCCATTAGATCTGACAATACAACAACCAAATCTAAAAGGAAATCAGAAACAAATCACTTTTACATAGTTAAGCATGCCTCCCATGCTCAAAACAACCCAAAAACACTGAAACCCCAAGACTACTGCAACACAGAATTAATTCATAAAGTGACAACACAGCTTATTAAGGGTTTTTACTTATAAATATGAGAGAAAAAATAGATCTAATTTATATTAATCAATGAGGCCCACAAACAAAGGTCTAGCCTCTTTTACAGAAATCCAAGATGACTCGGCAAGGGTTTCTTGATAAACATGAAATACAAGAAGCAGATGCTGCAGATCTATGGCTGAATCACATTGTATGGCTGAAGCTCTACATAATAATGGCTGATCATGCAAATAAATGGATGTAGCTCCTCCTACTATCTTTTCGAGAAAAAGGCTGATCCTCCTCCTAGGAAACTAGCTCATAAAACAAGGGTTTAAACCCCTCCACTGCAATACCTTAAGAAATAACGTAGTTTTTGCAAGGGAATACGCTGTTTCTAAAGGTGACTACTTGGCTTAACACCAGATAGTGGAAAATGTAGCACCAGACTCTGCTCTTAGATTTCTTAAGCAAGATCTTCAAGCAAGAGTGGGGAATTCCCGCATGAGAAAAATCTTGCACTAAACAGTGCAACAAACTTAGCTAAATATCCACCAAAGAATGAAAGAAGTCTAAACAGACCACATACAAAATTATAATCTTCAATAATGCCCCATATGGCTTCCATTCCCTCCTTTACGTAGTCGATGAGCTTCCTCACCATGGGTCCCACCCAATTATGACGTTGCTTCCATGCAAAGGCTCCTCCACCAAACTTACACTGTCTCCATTGGTCTCACTCATCTATTTACAGTGATGCTTGATTTAGTCAACCATAACTTAATCTCCATGCATTGTCTTCATTCACACCCAAGGTCTCTTTATTCTGACTAGTTAGATTTATCTTTATTCGCACTGAGCTGACTTTATTTATGACCCACTCCTCACATAAAAATGTTGTTGACTTGGTCAAAATTGACCTTGTCCACACATATTAGACCCTATTCACACATGAGGATGTTTGATCTAGTTACCGACATGATCCCCTTTTTACATTATGAGGGATTTTATGCCTACTTAAGCAACTTATGAGCCTCCTTGCCCATTTATTCATCTAACTAGATATTAAAAGAAAAATTAATATTCCTATTAGTTTCATGCTAATTTAGGAATATTACATACTCTCGCAAGGTAAAACCCTCCTTTCGATTTAGTATGTTTCTCTAATACACAACTGTAAAGAGTTCCTTCAATTATTTTTTCAGTGATTATCTGTAAGTTGCGTAGTTGTACATTCAAGAATATGAGTTTTGTTCTAGGTAATGAATTTTTTGTTCCCATTCCCATTCCACGACTCTAGTGTTTGAGATCGAAGGAATTTATAGCATTAGAGAACTTTTGAGGTATAAAATGGGCCTCCTAAGAAAATTGTACAATCAAAATAAAATTTATAAGAACTAATAACATTCAAGATAATGATGTCAACCATGGGGGATGATTCACCATTTTTGGGGTAAAATAATAAAAAAGATTAAAAAATGATAAAATAATAAATCTACTTTTTCAACTTTTATTTTCAACTTATCTCCCTAAGGTTTTATTCAAATTTTGATCAGGAGTACCCGTTGGATGAAAATTTTAATTCCACATCCAAGGAGTACCTATGTTGGATACTTTCGATGAACCCTGCTACACGAAAAATGAGAAATACATGAAAAGTCATGATTGTAATCATGCTTTTCATGTATTTCTTATTTTCCATGTAGCGAGGTCCATCAAAAGTATGCAACATGGGTACTCCTTGGATGGGCAATAAAATAATACATCAAATGAGTGTTCTCGCTCCAAATTTCAGTAAACCCATATGGAGATAACATGAAAATACGTGTTGAAAAAGTAGTTTTTTCTTTCTTTCCCTCTAAAATTTGATGATGTAATCTAATATTATTTTATTATTTCCAATATTATTTTATAATTTCCTTAGAAGGCCCATTTTATACCTCAAAATTCCCCTAAAGTAATGTTTATAGCTTTCAGTGACGATACTTCCCATTCAGTTGCTACACAACTATACATTACTCTATAACTTTCTTACAATTAATTTCCGGCTCATTTTTTATGTAAGCGAGTTTGTGAAAGTCTGAGTGAATATCAAATTCACACTAACACTTCATTGTGGTTGATCTATTAGAGGTTTATGTTTGGTGAACACATGATCAGGTATTATAATCCTTTCTTATGTAAATTTTACTTCATTATAGTAACCACTAGGGACTGCCCAGATTCCTAATTTTTGGTTTTTTTCATGGGAAGGCCCTTCCGAGTCACGAATGAAACCATCACAACCATTTTTTTGTGGGTCAGATAAATTGGGTTTATATAATTGTATTCTTACCAATGGGTTTACCACTTATCTTTCTTATATCTAATTTTAAATAGTATTTTTGTATGATGGGTCTCCCACAAGTATGGAGGTTAGCTACTTCTGGCAGTTCATCCACCCTAGTTATTATTCATAATACATTTGATGTTCATTTCTTTTTTCTAGGTCCATGTTGCTGCCAACAACAATGTTGAATGGTCCTCTCCATCCTTGTGATGGGTGTTTGGCATGTTGTTCAGATGAAACATGATACCTACTTTTTTCTTATGACTTTTAAGTTGAGAATTTTGCTTTTCATGACTCTGTGCTTTTACAAAGGTTGTAATTTCACTATATCATTTAAAAAAAAAATACACTAGGAACATTGACACCACTTTCTAGTTAGTCCTTTAGGGAAATTACAGAATGTATTGAACTCTACGAGTTTAATTTTTACAAGTGTTTAGACATGCATACATATATATATATATATATATATATATATATATATATATATATATATATATATATATATATATATAATTTAATTATTTATTCTCTTGAAATATTGTCTAGACTTCATATTGTACACATATGTATTTGAAGGTTTGTTTCTTATCAAATCAATGTTATCTTTATGTTAAACTTCAAAATATGTCATTTACGTTTAACATTATATATTGCACTGTGTATTTCACAGCATTGAATATGTTTTTGCAATGATATTGACTACTGTGGTTAAAAATTCATTTTTTCCACTGCTTAGCATCTGCACCAACTTTAGTTAAAGAATTCGTAATTTAAAAAGTTTCAATACTAAGTTAAATTCTTATTGAATAATTGTTAAACATTTAATACCTGCAATTTTCATTTCCTTCAAATTATTGTTGTAGGAGTTCAGTTAAATTCATAGAATAACATGAGCATGGTTTGACATGAAAATCCTATATTAAATGGTTCTTGAGAAACCATTCTAGTATCTCATCAATTCTACCAATTGTATGCATATTTTATTTTAAATATGAAACATATAGCTGATGTAGATGATTTACCCATCATGTAATTAACTCATGTTTTTGTTTTACCCATTAATTATGTATATTTACCAAGGAAAATTGTATATCGTATTACTCTTTTCCCTTCTAGGTGTTCTACTAGAAATCAAATTTTCCCAAGCTGACTATGGGAAAAAATATGATTTCCATACCACCCTTCTTTTCTATTATGACCACGTTGGAGCCTAGGCATTTCATTTCCATACAGTTAATCTCTATTTATGTTTTCCATTTTACACCTGAGGTGATTTCATAGTAGTATTATTATATAACTAAGCTTCGGTATTGTTTTTATGAGATTTAATTATTCCTTCATAGTATAGAATATGATATTGAATTTTTAATCACTTAGTCCCCTTTTTTCAAGTCCCTTTCAACTATAGGTTGAATTCAAAGACTACTACTTTAAAATACCATTTCTTATATCGAGACAACAAATTTTCCTATAGAAGCAATCAATTTATCCATCATAATTATTCTAATGTATTTTGAAAATGGTATCTACTCATATTCAATCTTGTGTTTGGATGTTTTTTGACTTCAAATTAACCCATTTACGATCGATCTAATCACAATCCATCAATTGGTTTGTATAACTATTAGAATATTCACTATATATTTCCAATAGTTATGTAGAATAATACAATACCCAGAAAAATAGTCAATATTTAATCATTGTAGCATATTTTTTATTATGTTTTCAATCTACTAAACTCAACTTCCTTATTTTAGAATCAATTTACATAAAGGAGTTCATATCAGTTAATGATATTAATTCCTTCAAAGAACATGAAATTTATATATAAATCCATAAGACAAGTGAACTCTAACAAATGAAAAAGATTTCATATTTCTCTTCTGAACTAATGTATTGTTCTCATCATAAAGTTCTTTCTTTCAAGTAATTTCATCACTACTTCCCACTCCATATACTAGAGAAATTTACTTGATACCACAAATAATACAGAAAATGCAACATATGCCATAATCAATTTAGATGAAAGAATTAAATCACAATCAATAAAATCATTAGGACGGTACTTGGAAATTCACACCTTCTCTCCCCCCAACGAAGAACCGTTTCCTTCAGGTCGCCCCTGAGATGAGAATTTCTTGCCAAAAAAATAAACTCCCCTATGTTGATCCCTTCAATAGGTATTTAATACATTTCTTTCATGACAATTTTTCTTTTATCAATGTCCCACTTTTGTGGACCCTTTTACACACTTACCTAAACTTTTCCATAAAAGCCTGCCTTTCTCTCCCATGATGCTTTTATGCTTATCCAAACATAGCATATTTCTCTAGGTAAGAAAATTAATGTTTTTTTATCTCCCGTACATTAATCTTATCTAGAATTTCATCTAGAATTATGATCATGAAAGAGTTATCCAATATCATTTACCAATGAGATTTTTATTTTTGGAAATAATCTCATTTCTAGGTGTCTCATTCTGATTTGTATGACATCTTAATGTAAATGTGCTTGAGGGTTTGTAAACTAAAAGTGTTAGAAACTAAGTTTTTCAGAGATTTATGTTAATTTTTACACACATAATGCATGAAAATAAACTCTAAAATCTGTAGAAACAACAAAACAATACACCATAAAAATAACCACAACACAAAAAATGATGGAGTTCAACTCTCATGGGCTATATCTCCTTCATCTAGCTTCCAATGGATTGGCCGTATTTCATTTTTCTCAAAATGGTAATTACATGCATTTATGGTGCTGAAATGGCTTCAAAACGTATTCCATCAGCTTCAGAATAACCAAAAATGTTTTTCTAGCCTCTTCGTGATCTTTAATTCGTATAAAAATGAAGAATTTATGAGCCTCCCTAGTTTTTCTGCTAACTACATGACAAATTCCGCAAAATTTAGACCGGTCCTACAATTTCACCCTGATTTCGGCTAACCAAGTGATATTTTCATGCAATGTCAGGTGAAATTGTCGGATACTTAATTTTCGTAATGTGGCCTTAAATCCACATTTTTAAACATAAACACCATGGTTAATTAAAATTTATTTAATAAAAAAAAAATTCGACGGTAACCGTCAGTAGTCAGGGTGGTTGTGACATTAGCGATTAACCTGGCAGTTAGGGTGGTGGCCGACCTCCGCACCCTCGGTCTCTGTCACTAGACATATGGCATATGATATGGGTTGGGGGGGGTGCGCTGCGGGGCTAATCCCTAGCACCTTATCTTTGAACTACGTCGATGTCAACTTTAAATAGGATTTGCGGCATATGTATTAATATGAAATGTCATAGTGCAATGGAGTTTGGGGTTGTTTCTATGATGAAGGTGTAGTGTTTGACCCCCACCTGGTCTGCTCGAGCCTTGACAATAATTTTGGTGGCCTACCATGCTACCACATGGCGGCCTCTAGTTAGGCCACGTGACAGTGTGTTGTTGGCCATCATTCCAACCAATAAAATCACACCAACCAACATGAACAAAAATAAAACAAGTGGCGAGGCCTAATTGGCCCACCAAAACCTAGTCAAGCTCTGACCAGTTAACCATGTCTAGTCAGCTATATAGACTGCTGACTGGGAGACTTGCACATTTTGCCAAAATTTTACCTCTTTGGGAAAAAAAACATAACTTGTTTCTAAGAGCATACGATGTCAGATTTCCACGAAATGAATTGTGCCAGATTCAGAATGAAGAAATATACGTGCGAAAAACTTTATTTTTTTAGCATAATTTTGAGCACTTGATCAATCCTCCCCACTGAAATATTTTTTACCCCAAAATATCACTTTCAGTTGTTCAGTAGATGAGGTTACACTTCCCTCACATTTCCAATCTATACCCATTCAATTTTTCTTGGATTTGTTTCTTTGAGCTCCACATGAAGGTACTCCACATTTCCTTGTTTTGAATACCTTGTTCTTCCTTCAAGAATGGTGATTTGTTGTAACTCATCAAGGTATTCAGGAGAAAAATCCTCAATGGAAGGAATGTGAATATTTTCTCCTTGATATTCAATCAAAGTCATCTCATACAACCTTAAGTTCTCAACATTAACAATAACATAAATTTGCATATATGAAGGGAAATCCAACTTGAAGGAATTATCACCAATCTTTTCTAAAATAATGAAATGACCATATCGAATTGGATTCATATTTTTACCTTCTCCTTGAAGTCTTTCTTTCCTAATGTGAATCCAAACTTCATCACCCACTTGGAATTTGCGGTCTACACAATGTTCATCTTGCCTTGTTTTCTACTTGACTTGGCTCTTTTCGATCTATTCTTGAACTTCTTGAAATACTAATTGGATTTCTTTAATGAAACTTTTAGCTTTTTCTATGTCACTATGAACATATATAGAAACATCCTTTCCAAAAATTAAATCCAAAGGAGATTTAGGCAATTATCCCAAACATGCCTCAAATGGAAATGTTTGAGTTGAATAGTGCTTATAAACATGTTGAATATAGTGCAATTTTTCATCCCACAACCTAGGATGCTTGTTTCAATAACCATGAAGAATATGTATCACCATCCTGTTCACCACCTATGTTTGTGGATGAAATGTTGTAATATTTTCAATTTGGTGTCCATAAATCCCCACAAGCTTGACCAAAAGTTCCCAACAAAGTGAGAATATTGATCACTAACAATGGATGTGGGCAATCCAAAATAGACCGATACATTCTAAAATAATAACTGATAAGTTTTTTCAACTATAATTTTATTTTTACATGGCATCAAAATACACATTTTGCTGAACCTCTCCACAACTACAAAAAGGTAATCATGATTCCTTTCTGACATAGGAAGACCTCCGAAAAAACCAATAGAGACACTCTCCCATGGAAAAGAAGGTACTGGAAGTGGTGTGTACAATCGTAGCTTTATATTGCTAGGATTACTGACTGGACATAATGAAAAAATTCTAATAAAATGTGACACACCTTCAAGCACATGAGGCCAATAAGAATACCTTTGTAGATGTGCCACCGTCTTACTTACATGGAAATGACCAGAAATGTGAGAAGTATGTCCTTCTCTTATGATGTTGAGTCTTTCTCCCTGTGGAATACAAATATTACTAATATGGTACAATAAGCTATCATGCATGTGATAATCCAATTCCTCTAGTTGGTTCCCTTCCATTAAAGTTGCATATGCATCTTGAAAATCACTATATAAAGCATATTGTTCAACATAGGTCTCATGCAAAACAGAATTATGCTTAAGAATAGTAGAAATGCTAAAAATATGCCTAGAAATCATGTCAGAAACTTTATCATATATACCTTTCTTATACCTTATCAGAAAGTGGAATTGTTGAAGAAAACCCATCCATCGAAAGTGCCTTGATTGTTGCAACTTTGTTTGTGATTTCAAGTATTGCAATGGTTGATGATCAGTGTGAATGATTTTTTCCTTACCAATCTAGTATTGTTTCCACTTTTTCACACTTTTCACGAATGCATACAAATCCTTGTCATATGTAGGATAATTAATCACTGAACCATTGAAATTTTCCGAATGAAAATAGATGGGCTTACCATGTTGCAAGAGGACCACACCCATGGCATAGTCACTAACATCAGTCTGAATCTCAAATGACTGTCTCAAGTCTAGAAGTGCAAGTACTGGAGCTGAACTCATCTATTTATTCAATGCATCAAATTCCTTTTGTTGTTTACTTCTCCACTAGAAGACCTTCTTCACACTTGTCAATGCTTTTAATGGAGCTATGATAGAAGAGAGTTTAGCAATAAACTTCCTCCAATATTGGGTTGCTCCCAAAAATATTCTTACCTTTGTAATTGTTTTGGCCTTTGGAAAATTCAAAATGACATCAACCTTGGAGGGATCTATATTCAATTCACCTCCTCAAACAATATGAACCAAATACACTAAAGAAGTTTTCCAAACTCACAATTTGACATCTTTAAAAACAATTGTTCTTTCTTCAAGACATCAAGTACATTTTTTACATGCATGACATGTTCTTTAAATAATTTACTAAAAGTAAAGATGTCATCTAAGAAAAATATCAGAAAATCATCTAGAAATGGCCTTAATACATCATTCATCACACACATAAAGGTAGTCGGATGATTGCAAAGACCAAAAGGCACAACTAGCCATTCATACAAACCTTGTTTTGTTTTGAATTTTGTCTTCCATATGTCACCTTCAACAATTTTAATTTGATGATAGCCACTCCTTAAGTCCAACTTAGGAAAATACATTCTATATTTCAATTGATCAAGTAAATCATCTATTATAGGAAGTGGGTAACGGTTCTTTACAGTAATTTTGTTCAATGGACGGAAGTCCACACACATGCACCATGTTCCATCCTTCTTTGGCACCAAAACAATAGGTGACCCACATGGTGAAGTACTTGGTCTGATGATCCCTTTGTCCAACAACTCTTGAATTTTATTTTTAATTTATGCGCTCTCCATCACTGACTTCCTCTACATGAAATTTTAGGAAGAGAACAATATTTCCACAATTGTATTTCATGTTGGATTCCCCTCTTGGGAGGAAATCATTTTGGCTCATGAAACATCTCATCATATTGGTTGACAAGCTAAACCAAATCAGATTTCAATATTGAATCACAACCTTGAAAAGCTTCATTTTCAACATCATTCTTGTGCTTGACCATTAAAAGAAAAAAATTCCTGCTAGATTTAATGAGTCTCTTCATTTGTCTGGAATTTACAAGTGAAATATTTAGTTTCTATCGATGTGCTCTAACAGTGTACTCTATACCATCTCTGAAAAAGTGATACTTTTTTTCATGGTGATGAAAAATAGTTTTTCTATAATAAAAATATGGTCTTCCCAAATTAATTACGGAAATATCACGTAGAACTGCATCAAGTTAAACTTGATCAAGAAATTTTGCTGTAATTGAAAATTTAAGTATGCATTTCCTCGTAACTTGTAAGTTTTCCTTCTTTCATATCCAACCTAAAGGATAAGTTTTTTGATGAGGAATGGTATATCAGTTTCATTCTTGACGAAGTCCCCCGAAATAAAATTCTATTATGAACCACTATCAAAGAGTGTATCAATTTTTGTGTGCTTTGAAAAAAACCGAATATGGAAAAGTTCAATTCTAGTTTTCTCAGCTTGATTATCATTAGGAGAACTTGAAGAGCTAGTGCTTTCTATGTCCTTACCTTTCATTCCCATTGTTCTGATATTTCTTTCATCTCCAAAATTGGAGCCTATGTCAAGTTCTGTATTGTTGGCCTGAGGGGACCTAGCCCAGATTCAGATTTATTGCGCAGCCAACAAACCCTCCAACTACTAGCCCTTTTGAAAATGACCTACTTGCGTAGATCAAATTATCACCAGAAGCAGTATGGGGGGATGTTGGAACCAGGTTTGTGAAAACTAAGGAATAATTTAATGTGGTATACCTAAGTAGACTTATAACATAATTATAATAGATAATATACAAATGCGCACATCAACAGATCAATAAAACATCAGATCAAATCCTCGTAGATTATCACAATTTGTAATATATATTCGCGCATAGTACACAAATGTACTTCAATCACACTTATTCATCACCGATAGTCATGCATAATATACTTTATTCATTTGTGCAAACACATGTAATTGTAAACAAAAGTAAAGATGCAATCACAGAACAGATTCTGATCTCAAAGAAAATAACAGATAAATAGCAACAATCACATAACAGATTCAAGTTCACTAAAGAAGTCTTCTTTCTTAATAGATCTAGTAGTCTAATACATTTATTCTTTCAATACCATTTACCCGTATGCACACACAACCAGAGGAGTCTGGACACAGCGAGGACTTAGGTCTCCGCGCATACAACCAACAGGAAGCTTTCTACCCAAAACCCATAATTAGATCAAAATCTCACAAAAAATTCATGCGTGTTCAATCAATATCTCTACTTGACTCAATCTATCAATATTAATACTAACTTAGTGCATAGATATAATGGTCTCAATTCATGTTTTGAGACTCATGGTTTTCTGTTAGAAACCATTACATTGATTAGGGACTTTGACCCAACCCAAAGCCCCTTTAACTCTTTCTCGCAGCGCGCACAACAAAACATAACAAAACGTTATCAAAATTGTACCAAAATTGTACCCGAGGGGACCTTGCTCCAACAGGCCCCGAACACAAACTTTTTTCTCATCCTGAGTCAATGTGGGGTCATCTCCTTCATATTTTCTTGCAATGCTTCAACAAATCTCTTTAGTGGCAAGACCACTTTGGTACTCTGCGCGACAACACCCTGTGCTTCATCCACGAGCTTCAAAGTTGTCGGCCCTTCGACTACCATATTGATATTGTGATGTGTTTATTGAAGGATCTTTAGGGCACCATCCAAGCTCCGAGATAAATGCAGAGCTTCCTCAGCCCATGGATGGATCCTTCCTTCCAGTAACTACTCTTGGTGATGCATATCCTTGATATTTGTTTGAATTTCATTTCCCTCATGAAGGCAAGAAAGTCTCTGTGATGTCACCAATGTAGGAACTACCATCCTGATATTTGAGAATTGTTTTTCTTTCACGCACAATTCATTGCATAGTTTTTGCACCACTGGACCATTATAAACAAAACTCCAAAAACCCATGGCCTCATCTAATAGCTGGCTACACTTTATCATGGCAGTTGAGATGCTACCTATGGTTGCTTTCACTTCTACGACATGTTGTGCTCTGACTTCTGGTGGTGTTTCCAGCTGCAACTTCATCTATAGGTTAGCAGTTTGTTGTTCAAACACATCCTAGAGACTTTGTACTTCAGTGCATGATTTTATAAGTGAAACAACCAATCCTTATAATTTCTATGTAGGCGCAGCTGAGGCGCATACCTCTAGCAGGTCACCGTAGACTTGTTTAATTTTTTCTTCTAGTGTGGCTCACTGAGCCTCAGCTGCTTGACATGCCTCCTCCACCGTCTGCTATTTTTATTGAAGTATTATTATTTTTTGTTATGATTCATTGGAAGTGCAGTAGGCTTGGTCCTCTCTAAATTGTAACTCATTAATAAGCAGGTTGTGGATCATGTGGACCTTCCTTGATGGCAGCATATTCATATCAACGTTGATTTCACTGTAGGCTATGAGTTGTGCATGTAGAGTCGGCGACTCTACTAGGATGGCACGCGCGGGGAGCTAGTTAGGCGGTTATCCTCGGTTGATGGTAGCATTGTGATTATTGGTTAGTGTCAAGTGTGCTCGCTTGAATTGAAGATGGCTCGCTTGGGCCATGTTCACTTGGATCAGGCTTTCTTGTACCTTGAGTTATTGAAACCCTACTTGGGCACCTTCGATTGCAAATTTGTACTGCGGCTCTAGGTTTTTCCATGTGTCTTCTATTGCAGACATCACTGTATTGGAAATTTCATTAAAGTCATCTGTGGTCAAAGTGAGGTCTTCTTCGCTAGCTTCTTTGGACCCTTTTCTTTTTTTTCACAGACCTCCCATAGCCTAAGAGCAATGGTTAGTCCCCTTGGTGACCCGAGATTCAGTCTCCTCAGAAACTTGATTGTTCTTTTGAGGTTCTATGTTTTTATCTAAATCAATGGTGTATCCAGTCATGGTTGATGTAGGCTGAGCCTCGACATATTTTCCCTTTTATTCTATACCTGTTGTGGTTCAAGGCTTTGTTGGAGTCTTCAGAATTAACGAGGATGCACCCCATGTGGTGCATAGATTGAACCAAGATGGAAACGACTCTGCCGTGATGTACACTAGGTCATCTTCTATGATGAAGTATGGAAAATCATACCATACACCCTCAACAATGCCCTTTGTGTGGATATGGACATTGTGGAATGTTCCCTTGAAATTGGAAATCAACTTGTATTATTCATACAAGTTTGGGGACAACCTTGGCTTCAACTAGATTGCTTGACATAATGCAGAATCAAAGAGCACCCAAAAAATCTTATTTTCTATGACCTTGTTGGAACCTTGGAATTTGACAGTGGCAGATTGTGCGGCTGCGCACATCTCTTGCTCGATCTCAGTGAATTGTGTGTCTTTCAGGGTCTTCCATCCAATGAGGGTGACGAGGAGGATTAACAAGGCATAGTAGAAGTGTTTTCCTTCCTCCTGCGGCTCGTACACATTCTCTAGAAATTTCATGCACAAATATTGTGTCCAATTTTACTAAACAACCCTCTCAGATTGCATGTCGAGTGCAATAAAATGCATTAGAATGTCCTTCATCCTCCACTTCCTCATCATTTTGCAGGCAAGCACAATTGTGCTGAACTGAACTATCGGGTCACTGATTTCGTTGACCACAAAACCTCGGGTGTGGAACAACACATTGTAGTCTTTATTTACTTTTTCAATGACCTTCTTCTCTTGACCTTTCTCGCTAAATGTTGCCACAGGGTCTGCGCCCTAGTTAGGCAAGCCAATGATCTGATGGATCAACACGACATCGATTAGTATGCACTCCCCAAGCCATAAACAATCATCATGGATTAATGCTAGTAGCTGTCACACACAAATATAATTGATCAGGTTGCACCCAAAGTGTGGGATTTGAAAAATATTTAACAATCCAGACTTATGTAAGCCTAGTGCGCAGCGCATTGGTTCAACCTTCACTAGGCGATCATCCTACGAAATGCACTCTAGGTACATGTTAGCCGTGAGCTTTGAAAATATTTCCTGATCGGTGAGGTCCCAATTTTCCATCTTGACTAGTGAAATTTTAGCGAATATGTCGCCCTCAACTGGTATGTTCTTCGACAGCAATGGAATTATTGATATATGAGAACAGTTTGTGAAGGTCCTTAGGTACCTTCAACGAAGCTTTGCACAGTGTAACATAGGAAAAGAACTATGTGATAGGACTGGAAACCTTGAACACATCCTCTTCTTCCATTACCGTCTCTAGTAGCTCAACCATTGGCTTCTTTTGACGCTCTTCCGTAGTGGAGCACGGCTTAGGGGTTTTTCTCTAGGTGACTTCTGGGACCCCCAGGTCTGTCCCTTCTTGGTTTGACCTTGCGCAAGGGTCTCAGCAGCCTGAACATCAGGTTCCTCTCCTAGTCTAGTAGTAGTCATATTAGGATGTATTAAGTGACCTGAAACTCTAGTAATGACACAACTCCTCCTCACATAGTTGATTAATACTAGATATAGAATTAAAATAGGGTTTGGAAATTAGAGAGCTCAATTCGCAAAAATCACATAGAATTCAAAGGGAACTAATGTGGCCCCATTCGGTCATATTTATGGCTAAGGTGCATCTTAAACGGTCTCTTGGGCATTAATTTAGCTCCATAAATGATAAAAAATCTCCAAATATAGCATAATATCCTCATTAAATGAAACTTAAATGCTCCTCCAAATTGTAGGAATCATGTCTTATCTAGATTTACTATTCCAACAGCTATATTCTATCACCTCTGTGACCCAACCAACCTCCATGCATAGCTTCTGCTTGCACATCGCACCTGTTTGTGCATTTTCCATCCCTTCTGCACAGATCCAATTCTCTACCTATATATTCATTTGGTGCATGCAAGGAAAGGTTCATCCATGTAAGGCTTCAATCAACTTTCGGTTACATACCCATGAAGGTTTTCTCCGCTCAACATGGCTAGATGCACCACACCTATGTCAATGATTTCCTTAACAATATATGGTCATATTCAATGCATCTTGAACTTCCCTCGATGGCATGAAAACTTCTTGTCATACAAAAAGACCAAATCTTCTTCCTTAAAGACCTTTTGTCAAATATGCCTATCATGTCAAGCCTTTTCACGGGCCTCCTACACTTGCTGATGGAAACTTGCAATAAAGTGATCCTCTTCTAGCATGACCAACTTTTATGACTATTCTTCCATAATATCATACTTTTCCATATTCGTGAATGTTGCAATGCACAGACTTGGAACAATATACTCCATTCGCATAAATACTTCTTTCCCATACACCATTTTGAACAGTGTCTTCATTGTGAACTACTTGCATGTGCTTCTATATACCCAAAGAACCATAGGTATGCACACATCCCAATAATTCTAGTTAGCATTGCAAACCTTAGTGAGCATAGTCTCCAATATCTTATTGAAACCTTCCATGACACCTTTTGCCTATGGGTGACATAGAGTACTCTTCTGGTGATGAATCCATAATTTTACCGTCGAAGCTTCAATAGTTTCATTTAAAAAATGTGTACCTATATTGTTACACCAATTTTTGGTCATTTAACCTGTTACTATTAGATGGACTAAAGTACACCATGTAGGACCAATTTTACCCTAAGTAAAATTGCTTTCACTATGAAAAATAACTTAGTAATCCTTAATTTATTAAGTTGTTTAAGGTCTAAACATGAAACCCCATGAGGAAATATTGAATAAATCCACATTTGTTTGATTTTCCTCGAGGAATAATTAGTTAAACAACAATTTAGATAATATTCCATGTCATATTTAACCCAAAACAGGAAAATTAATTAGATAAATCATTATTTATCTTATTATTTTCTAGGAATAATTATTTAAACCTTATTTAAATAATATTCGTTGTTAAATTTGACTAAATCATTTATAAATAATTGAATAAATCATTATTTATTTAATTATTATTCAACCACATCCTTAAAATAATAAATAAATCATTTATTTATTTATTATTTACAAATAAAGGGATTTGACCAAATTCAAATTCTTTTTCCCTCCAACAAATATAATAAAATATTCCATAAAAGTTGGATCTAGAATTGGTTAATAATATTTTAATTATGCACCAATATGTAGACTAACTTAATATTTTGTTATAAATAGAAGGGTTTTTCCATTCACTCACTACCTTTTGTTGCCTAAAAATTACTCTGGATCTATACTTTTGGTTTGACTTTCATCCTCCATCATTGTCATATTTTGCTACCATTTTTTCTTGTGAGCTCCCTTTCAGTTCCATTTTTGGTTTGGTTTTTCTACACCATCAAGAGAGAGAGATATTAGATCTGAAGTGTTGAGGGCTTACAAGAACCCATCCCATTGATGGGGACTGGTAAAATATTTCTATGTTCCCTTCCCAAGTGTTAAAAAATACAAAAGTTCTTTAAAAATATTCTTGTCTTGTCTATTGGATGCATGGAGCAACTCTTGCTTTTATTTACAACTTAATATCTTTTACTACATAGATCTAGTTTTTGTAGCATTTATCTTGGTCAACTAACCGCAGATATAAAGAAATTGGCAGCCATATTTGATGTCAAGGTTGTTTTTTATGCACAAATAAACTGATTTTTTTCGTACACTTGTGATCATAATTCATACTAACAACTGACGACTCCACAAGGGTTTACGAGTACGACCTATGTCATTTTTCAAATCCCTACATGACCAGCTGCTTCAAAACCTATTATTTTTCTTCAGCTTCATTTTTTTCTTTTCTTGATGTTTTTTTTAACCTATAAAACCCTAAAACAATAAAAATTATAACTTCCATGTGTTTTCGGATCTATTGCGCAGGTGACAGGCATCAGCCGCAGCTGAGATGACAATTTTTTTAGAAACCTGCTCCCGAGAGTGCCGAAAGTGCAAGTTTCACTTTTTGGTCCAAAACCTATAGCTCAGACCTTCAGGGCATAGAAAATAGCCCCAAAACTGCAACCTCTGCAGAAGTCAAATCAGAAACTGCGACCTGAACTTTTTGCGGGAATTTTTCTGATATTTTCGTGGTTTTGTCTGGGCCTCCATTCAGGGTTGTCTGACCTCTGTCTCCACCCATTTTTGACCTGTACTTGTTCTATTTTACTCATTGAAGTAGGAACCTATCCCCCTAGGGCTTCAGTACCCTTCCACCTTTCTAGGAGGAGTTTAGCTGAAGCAGGTCGTCTAAAATCTCAAGGTGTTCAGCCATTTTTCAAATCTAATCCCTTACCTTCAGATCCATTTCAGACTTGTTATTGATCCATTCAAAACACCTCTTTTCAGTTTTTTTTGGTCCTCCTCTATGGTCCCCTATGTTTCCCTTCAGATTGTAGCCTTTTTCCACCTCATTTGCAACACTTTTCCCTTGTGGTTTTTGTTGTTTTCTGCACCTATTTCCAACAGATCTAACCTTTAAATCTTTGTCCCTCCCGACTTTGGATCCATTGGCATTATTGGTGTGTTTTGACTAGATTTTTTCCCACCCATAGACTAGTTGTTGAGAGGCCAACCTCCTTGGGTTTAGATTAATGCATAATTAGCTGTTTATTTTATGTTATATTCAGTTTACTTTACTGTTAACTACAGATTTATTTACAGTTATACAACACACATTTTATTTTTCTCTACAAACTTCTGGGTTTACAAATTAAAATTAACATACTTAACACACACACACTAAGTGAAGAAGAGCCTAGTTATAACCACTAGCAAAAGACTATAACATTGTAATCAATTGATCTCGCACATCTCTGCCCATGTTTCGACATTTTAAACATTTGATCCTACACCTCCTTGCCCTTGTTGGTCTCTCTTCCTTTTGTGATCTGTGTTTGTTCTTTCATCATTGTGCCCCCAAGGCGTTTATCCTGGAGACTTCTTGGTCTTCATCCTCAACTTCCGTTAGGAAGACTTACTTCTCCGCGTAGGATTCAGGTTAGTGCTACCCCGATTCTGCATTCCAACTCCTCTTTTGGTTCATTGGGTTCCCCTTCTGGTTCCATCTCTGGTTCTCCCCCTGTCACCTTCACCATGTCTATTTTAGGACCTAACGCTAGTGGTAGCCCCAACCCTAATGCTGGGAATACTACTAGTGCGACTGCAACATGAACTATCACGGTTGCTCCCTTGCTCCCCTATATGGCAGGCCTCAATCTTCCTGATTTCAACCAGTTGATGAATGACCCCATACGCCATGAAATTGGCCGGTGTGCTATGCCAACCAAGCTCCCTTCTGACATCCCCAAGTTTGAAGGCCTTGCTAGAGAATATCCTACAAACCATGTTCAATCTTTCGACATGTGATGTTCATCTAACTCCATCACTGATGACTATTTACGTCTTCGGTTGTTCCAACTTATGCTTACTGGAGAAGATTCTAAGTGGTATGTTGACCAGGCCTCCTCCTCTCATACTACTTTTGTGACTCTTGCCCAAGCTTTTCTGTCTTACATCCAGCTTCCCCTTTGTTATGACACTAGTACCAAAATTTTGACCTCTTTCCCTCAATCGTCTGCGACTCGCCTATACGATCATGCCCAGGAATGGTGGAGAAGAAAGAGCCTATGTCAATCCCTACCTTCGAAGACTATGTCTACATGGACTGGTTCCTTAGATCCCTTTTTCCTGCTATTGGAAAATATGTAGCATCTCATTTCCCTCAGACCAAAGAAGCTACTCTCTAGATTGTGTTAAAATATGACCTGATCTATGCACAGTCTAGTTACATTTATGCCATCTTACCTGATCTCCCTAGACCCGGTGGTGCCAACACACCGGGGGAATCCCATGCCACCGATAGTATGTTGGAGCCCTTTATCATCCATACGCTCATCCTCCCATGGGTTATGGTTTCCCTCAGGGAGGGGCCAGCTCCTCTACCACCTTCCCCCCTCCCGGTAGCCTGTATCCAGGATACGACATGCCTCCTCCTTTTTCCCAACCTATTTACCACAATTTTTTCCAACCTCCTTATTATCTGTATCCACGACCTGGTGCTCGAGCTCCTCCAGCATTAGCACCCCCACCTCCCTTCCCTTATCAACCCCTGCAACAGCATCCCCGCCCCCCAGGGGCAGGTGTATGCACAGCAGCGTGCGACTAATCCTCCTACTTCCAAAAAGGAGAGGAAATGCATGCAAAATCAATCTGCCCCAGGTAATCCAGGACCCAATCCCCATGGGAATGCACCTAACACTCCTACCAGCAATAGGGCACTCAGCCCAAGTAGGATAGGCTTGCTCACATGAACAAGCATTGTTCTTGTTGTGGTGTTTATGGTCATTACACCCATGATTCTCCTCTTTTACCTCAAATTTTTCAGATGTGGGAGACTCAAGCAGTTGCACCTATCCAACCCATTGTGTTTACCAATCCTTTCCCGCAACAAGGATTCATGGCTACCCAACCACCAGAAGGTTAGGCGGCCACTCAACCTCCTACATCTAGTACCTCCAATTACCAGATTATCATGATGAACTCTGACCAACCCATTACGGTTGACCTCAACCTTCAGACTCGGTCCCGTAAGTACAATAAGCCTCCCGCTATGTCTTCCCCCGAGACCCCTTATTCAGGTTCCACAGAGCATCTTTTGACAACCAATGGTCCTTTACATATCCATTAGCCTAAGGCAGAGGTTCATACCAAGATCCCCAAGGGACCATTACGCCGAAACATTACTTCTGGCAAAGCTACCCATTCGTATAGTATAGTAGATGATTTGGCACAATCTCCTACTACCATCTCAACGTTGGAACTCCTCCAGTCGTGCCCTTTACAATGAAAATATGTACTAACTGTCATGGTCACTGTGGATCCTTCAAATGATCATTTGATCATATTCCATGTTGAGCGGTCAGAACATCCCCCTCTTCTTGCTTTCGTCACCTTCGAAATCCCTGTCAAGATCCTGAATGCCAACATCTCTTATTGTATCATTGATGAGGGGGGATCCACCTGTGTGATGTCCACTTAGGTTTGCAAGCAACTCAAATCTCCTGAGTTGGCCCCTTCCACTATTACCCTCCAAGTTTAGGATGGCCACTCTTCCTAACCTATTGGCTTGTTCCGCAGTTGTCCTATTACTCTTGCAGGCAAGACTGTTTGTGTGGACGTAGAAGTCATTGATGCCTCCTTAGATCACAACATTATATTAGGTCATAGCTACACTTATGTGATGTGTTTTGTATCATTTTTAGTTCACCGTAAGATGCCATTTCCTCATAACGCAAATACAGTCACCATTGACCAATTGACATATTACAAACGGAAGTCTGAGACCTCCCCTGAGTCCATAATCTCTTCAGTGGTGAACAAGAAAATAGTCGAAACTTTGACCAGTGTCTCACGTGGAGTCTACAAAGACTCCTCTTTTCTTGGATCTTTCCCTGGTCTTCCTCCTCCTGTCTCTGATCCCAGCTCGTCGAACATTTCCATGATGCAATCGTCTTGGGCTTCCCTCAAGCAGCCTGCTTCGACTAGTCATCAGCCTTGCCCTCTGCAACCTACTCCTAGCACTTCGACCCAGCCTTCAGGACCCTGTCATCAAGGACCCTCATATGGAACTAGTATCCATAATCCTCTCTACCCTCCTGGCATAGTTCCTCCCACCCTTAGCCATCTTGGAGCTGTCCCACCTGGCCATTGCCACTCCGGTCATATATCGTTCCTAGCTCCTCCTCTTGGAGTGTTTTCGGTACATGTTATGACTACCTTATCCATTCCTAAACTGACCATGGGAATCCCAGTCTGGTACATTGATCCCCCAGCCACTATCCCGCCTGGTCAGCCGAAACCTTATCTTGCTTTGACCCTGATTCAACCGGTCCCCATGACCCCTCCCTCTGCTAGCGTGCCTCAGGCACCTCAACAGGAACCTACTCATGTTGCGACAACTTCAGGTGCATGGGGAAAAGCTCGCGAGAAGGCACCTAAATACAAGACTTCCCCGACGAACCCTGCTCCTCCTCAGCCTCCAAAGCGTAGCCCCTTGTGTGCTTTGTGTGATGTTGTCGGTCATGCCACCCATAATTGTCCTGAATTGCCTCATATAAAGCCCAAGTTCAATGTTACGTTCCCTGAATCTATGGTCCCTGAAGCCTCTATTTCTTCGTCAAATATAGCCAAGAACCCTAAGACTATTCACACCAACCAACCTTGTGATTTTTTTGATCTCCATGGCCATTATACCCATCGTTGTCCCCGCCTCACTCATTACCACACCTCTTCGGAGGTAGTTCAGCAGTACGAGATTGAATAGAACCAGTCTGCTTCTCCCATCCTTGTGTAGTACGCTTCGGTCCAGCTTGAGGATTTACCTTCTCCCATTGAAAATCCCCCTCCTGATGTCGAGATGACAGAGCCTATAGCCACCATTCTCTACCTATCATCATTCATGAGATCCATGGTGGAAACTCCCTCTGAGACTTCCCCTTCTGTTTTGCTCGACCTCCGTTCAAGGATCACCTAGGCTCAACATCAATAGATCCCTTATCTGCTTGTTTTTCCGTCACCTCCCGTGACGATTCGCATGTGAACATTTCTTCTCATGATGATGAGTCAGTTATCTTTTCCACGGCATGTGGTCTCTCTTCCTCCAATCACCGCATCTTCTACTGTGATGATGACATCATGGAATATTTTTCCATCCTGGACTTCATATTTCCCACCCATAAGTGGAATGGCACCATCCATGTCTATGGTGAATTGCATGACCTGAGCACAAGTTGCCCCCAAGGTATCTCCCACACACCACCTACCCGTCAGTGTGTGGGTGGTAGACATCCTACCCAGAGCACTCCCTATAGCAGTGTTTGTTTGATTTCTACCTTGCGTTCAGGTTGCCAACATTGTTCATCAACCTCTCATTTTTTGTCTTATGGCACCTTTCAGATGGACCCCCTGACCACACCTTATATCGGTTATGCCGATGGTGCAAGCAACTACTCCCGAAATCTAGCCTCGGCAGGTTGGGCCATATTTACCCCCTTCCATTTTCCTATTCTCTCGAACGATGTATGCATTGGTAGTTCCACTAATAACCAAGCTGAATATGATGTAGTGCGAGGTTTATTAGATGATGCCCTTTCCCATTGCATCCTCCACCTTCATGTTCATTTAGATTCCCTAATTCTTGTCATGCAATTGAATGTTGTCTATATTGTGCACAATCCTATCCCTTTTAGAAGATATTTAGAGTGAATATTTTGATGTGTCAATTTGAAATCATTACATTCAGTCATGTACCTAGAGCACAAAATCACTATTTAGATAACATTGCAAACAATATTCTAGATTGGCACTTAGCACACGCATATAACACAAGACAATAACATAAAACCATCAAAATGATGCATATCCATTATATGTTTCATATAAAATATTTTAGAGTCCATTAAGTGAGATACATATGACATGCCCATAACATATTACAAAAAATCATAACTGGGGGCAGCACATGCCACTAAACCTAATCACTATCTGGAGGATCCCGAGCCAATGGCTCTGCTCGTGCAGCTCATAGATTGTGCATCCCCTGTCTAGCCATTTCCATGCGCCGCATGACCCCTCACCACTCCGAGGGTAGACCAATACATGGCTCTATGTACTGGTCATCCAAGTATTGCCAGCCACGCTCTGAAACACCAGATAGAAGCCTCTCACATCTACGATGGATTTCCTCTAATAGGGCCGCTACATACTCATTTTGTGGTGCTCTCAATCCACTAGATCCTACAGCTCCATATACTGCAGGCCATCCCATATACCTGGCCAGTTTTACCAGTTCTCTATCTGCATACCAAAATTGAAAGAATTAGTACCATATACAATATTCTGAAACTTTAAAATGCACATAAAATATTAGCAACTTGTCACTTACCATCAGGCCCCCATACTGAACCAGGTGGCAATGGAAAGTCTGGCTCCCCACCGTAACTCATCCCACTATAGGGATAGTCATTTATGTATAGTGGCATATGATCCAAATGAACAAAGAACTTGGGTTGGAACACCCATCCGACTGCCCCACCACCCCCTCTGCACAGTAGACGTCCCCACTGGTGCATCATGGCTCCCTCGAGCCCCCATCTTGGATTTGTATGTGAGGTCAAAGTGTCGGGGTCTTCTCAAAGAAGAGAGAGCACAAAATGGTGCCATATGCACAATCATGGTTCACTTTCTACTTGCATAGCGACAACTGTCATTTCAACAACAACAGAATCTTTTGGGCCCACCCATAGTATGTCCCACTCAACACACTCTCAACAAGAATCATTTAACCCGTAGTGATGTGGTGGAGTGCCTGGCTGCCCAGGATCTATAGCACCACTACGGCCACAACATAGGTCTCTAGCCTCTCTAGATCCCAGATTGGTATCGGTGTCCCCTTGACATGGAGACTTGGTCTATAATTGCGCTCTACAAACTCCATGATGTTTCGTCCTCACAGTAAGACCAGTCAAAAAATATATATCCTGGACCATCAACCTGATCCAGTGCCCCTGCACTATAAATATCTAATGGTTCGGATCCCAATAACTAACAGTTAGGGACAACAAGGGCTCTCTAGCTCTCATCAAAGGGTTATCCACAACCTTCAGAACCCCAAACCTGGCCAATGCACTGCAGACACCATGATCCTCTCACATCTTCGACTGTAATGTGTCTAGGTCTCTTTCTCTCTCCATTTGATCCATAATTCTACCATATCTACACAAAACCATCATATTTGTCAGTATACAGAAAGGAAAAACTGCTTTCAAACATCAAAATCCAAATCTCAGCCAAAAAACAAAACAAAAAAACCCCTCTCTGTCAGGTCACGCTTTTCAGGAACAATCATGGGATAGGTCGCAGTTTTCCACCCAAAACCTGCTACCCAGGTCATAGATATTTCCCCAAAAAGTGTGACCCGACCGTGAAAGGGAGTAGGGGTCTATTCTTGATCTCTAGGTATCTAAACTAAACTTTAAATCCACTGAAATGAAATAGTAGGGTTAGGCCTCTTACCTGCAGCTGACAGATCTCGATTCCAACAGACGGTTTTTCTGCTACGATCGCCATAAGATATAGGACCTTCTCTCCTCTCTACATTCACCAGAGCTACACATGCAAATGAGTGAATTTGGAGGAAAAATTCCTTATTAAAAGAGAAACCCCGGATTTTTCTTTCGCCTGTTGCGGCCAAACCGTAGCTCAGTTTGACAAACCATCTGTACCGTTGGAAAGCCCTCACCGAGGTCTCAAATGGATATCTGTTATTTTTTTTTGATTTGATACTTCACCACGACACCGTTTTTCCAAGAAGGGTCACTTCACCACTCCTTAAAATCAAATTTCTTCACTTGCAACACTTGTACTTGGGGCACCACTTCGCCTCTATACTTTTTCATGCTCATGTGGGTATTTGTCCTGAGTAACCATGTTGTACTCATGTCTTTATGGTCCCCACTAGATCTAATCTGTGTGGCAACATCATCAAGTCACTCTTGTTTAGAGCATCCGAGTTGAGTCATCATCACATCCATGGAGTCTATCCTGAGTCCCTTTGTATCTCGTCATATTCCTCCATCTTTCAGTGCTTATTTCCTCTCTCATATCAAACATTATGGCCTTCATTCCCACTGCCCCCTATCACCTTTGATATTGTGTCAGTTGCTACCAGGTCATCCATGCCCTTTATGCTCTAACAAAGGAAGTCATTTGTCTGCTACTCAGTACCACCCATTTCATCATAATCCCTGGTGTCAGTTTTTCAGTCTCTCTACTACTTTCTCTCCTGCCTTAGTTGATGATCCCTTATTGCCTCACCTATGACAGACCTCCTTCTATCGACATCACCTCATTCATTCCAGAAGGCAGGTTTAGAGGGAAGTGTACCTTGGTTCTAGCTTCCACTCTTGTTTGATGCCTTGGATCAAGCAAAGGGAATCCTTATTTCCCTTTTACTTGATTTTTTCTCAGTTCCAGCTCCTTATAGCATGATCGTGATCCATATACTTGATGGTTCAGTGATGCAAAAAATTGTACCGGTGATTCTCGGGTGTGTGTGAGATGTTTTAGACCTCATGAGGGGGTGGCCCTTCAGGTAGCCCCCCACATTCCCGGATGGCCTTTTCATTATAGTCTTTGATGCAACTCCATATATTTTATTATGTTGGCCCTAACTGCTTGCAGCGCCTTTTAGTTTGCATGTATCATTCAGATTTTCATAGCCCTTTCCAATTTAGAGGGCCTCTTTGGTTTTACTTATATCTCGTGTACTGAGATATTATTGTATAGGTCTTGGCTATTATCCCAGGCACAGTATGTATGTGGGATCCATTATCATGATTTTATCTGGCTCATGTTTATGCCAAAATGTACTATATAGTTCAATCCCTTATTTATTAGATGCATTATTCTTTGTACTTTGTCTCAATGGGCATAGGTATGTCTCCCCCGTCCCCTATAGCACAGGTACTCACACATAAAAGAGACTTGTTGTACCTGTAAGTCTTTCCTCCTCAGGGTCTTGTCCTCTAGCACTTTGATCTACCTTATATTTCTCTCTCTCTGACTTCCCTTTCAGTGTATAGTGATTAAGTTCTTACAACGTACTTTGGTGGTACGATTAGCTCCTAATGCTCACACGTTGGGGGCAATCTGTTACACCAATTTTTGGTCATCTAACCTGTTTGTATTAGATGGACCAAAGTACACCATGTAAGTCCAATTTTACCCTAAATAAAATTTCTTTCACTATGAAAAATAACTTAGTAATCCTTAATTTATTAAGTTGTTTAAGGTCTAAATAGGAAACCTCGTGAGGAAATATTGAATATATCCACATTTTTTTATTTTCCTCAAGGAATAATTAGTTAAACAATGGTTTAATTAATATTCCTGGTCATATTTAACCCAAAACAGGAAAATTAATTAGATAAATCATTATTTATCTTATTATTTTCTAGGAATAATGATTTAAACCTTATTTAAATAATATTCCTTGTTAAATTTGACTAAAAAATTTATAAATAATTGAATAAATAATTATTTATTTAATTATTACTGAACCACATCCTTAAAATAATAAATAAATCATTTATTTATTTATTTATTATTTACAAATAAAGGGATTTGACCAAATTCAAATTCTTTTTCCCTCCAACAAATATAATAAAATATTTCATAAAAGTTGGATCTAGAATTGGTTAATAATATTTTAACTATGCACCAATATCTAGACTAACTCAATATTTTGTTATAAATAGAAGGGTTTTTCCATTCACATACCTTTTGTTGCCTAAATATCACTCTAGATCTATAGTTTTGGTCTGACTTTGATCATCCATCATTGTCATATTTTGCTACCATTTTTCCTGTGAGCTCCCTTTGAGTTCCATTTTTTGTCTAGGTTTTCTACACCATCAAGAGAGAGAGTTATTAGGTTTGAAGTGCTGAGGACTTACAAGAACCCATCCCATTGAGGGGGACTAGTAACATCCTTCTATGTTCCCTTCCCAGGTGTCAAAACATACAAAAATTCTTTGCAAATGTTCTTGTCTTGTCTATTGGATGCATGAAGCAACTCTGGCTTGTATTTACTGTTTAATGTCTTTTACTGCATAGATCTAGATTTTGTAGCATTTATCTTCATCAACTAACCGCAGATCTAAAGGAATTGGCAGCCATATTTGATACTAGGGATGTTTGTTATGCACAGCTAAAGTGAGATTTTTTCGTACACTTGTGATTAGAATTCATACTAACATAGATCACTCATTAGAATCTTAGGGCATCCAAACTGAGTCAAAATGTTCTCAAAGATGAAGTGTCCATCCATGTTCACAATGCAATCCTTCTCCATCTTATCTTCAGCCAATCTGGTCACATAATCTGTCACAGTGATTATGTAACACACACCTTTGTTATTTGCTAGAGGGTCAATAGGTCTAAAAAAATATATGACCCATTTATCAAAATCTTGCAATGCCATCTGTGGGTGCAAGGGCATCTCATCTCTAAACAATGATTATCCTATCCTTTGGCATACATCTTGTGCATGAAAATGTGCATATGCATCATTGTTTAGTGTGGGCCACCATAAACCAGCTTGTAGGATATTCTGCACAGTGGCTTTCCCTGCATAGTGACCTCCGACAACCCCTCCATAAGCTTTAGCTAAGATACATTGTCTCTCAAATTCAAACACATACCTTTTAAATATCTCATATGCACCCATATTATATAGTTCACTGGAAATTAGAGTGAAGTAAGTTGTGTGTGTAACCAACTCTTTCTTCTGTTCAAATGTATACTCCTGGGGCGCACGTCGAGTAGTCAAGAAATGAATGGTATTACGTAAATGATCTTGAACTACGTTTATAGAAAATAAATGTGCATCTCGTAACCCATCTTCCAAACTAGTAGGCTCTTCTCCATTTTCAATGTGTGACAGATGATCCAGCCTAACAATAAGTCTCCCAGGTTTCACAAAAACCTCAAAATCATATTCCTAAAACAACATCAAACACCTGCAAATCCTCCCCCCTAACACAAGCTTATTGACCAGGTATTTTAGTGGTCAGTACACATATTAGAGTGGCCTCCTAATAGATAGTGGAAAAATTTTTGCAGTGCATAAACAATAGCCAATCCTCCCCTCTCTATGGTTGAATAATTACCCTATACACTGTATAACTTCCTACTTGCAAACGCAATAGGGTGATCAATCACCCAAGATGTTGGCTACACTAAAATAGCTCCGAGAGAAATGGAGGAGGCATCAACATGGACATGGAATAAATTAGACCAATATGGGTGGAGTGACCATCTTCTCCTTCAGAAATTCAGAACCCTTTTGACATTCTTCATCCCAACAGGATGACACATCCTTATTGAAAAATTTCTCCATGGGTGTAGTGATCAACCCACAACTTTGGATGAACTTCCGATAATATCTTGTATGGCACAAAATTTATTTTAGTTGTTTGACATTAGCATGAACCTCTAGATTAACAATCACTACGATGTTTACAAGATCCACCATCAACCTTTGTTGTAAGACAATATGACACAACAATATCTTGAATGCCACAAAAATTATGCACTTCTTCAGATTAAGTGATATTTTATACTTCCTACAAGTATCCAACATTAGGCGGAGACTTGATAAATGATTTTTCAACAATCAAAAGAGAGTCCAATCATCAAAGTAGGCTTCCAAGAAATTTTTGATGTATTCCTTAAATGCAACCACTACTACACGCGAGAAGATAGCAAGTGCATTCTTCAATCGAAATGGCATAAATGTGTAATGAAAATATCCTCATTTTGTCACAAGTTGTCTTACTTATATCCATCGGTGCAATTCTGATCTAATGATATCCTAAGAAACCATTTGTAAATGAATAAGCCTCCTATCATCTGACATTGTCGAGGGTCTCATCAGAAAATGGGGTCTAAAATGGGTCACGAACACAAGAATCGTTCAGTTGGCACAAGTCCACACAAATCCTTATTTCTTCTTTGGTATTATTATCCTATAATACCATAGGACATACATAGCCAGACTCTTCCACAGCTTCTATAATTCCTACAACAACCATTTTATCCAATTCTTCCTTAATTTTCTTCTTGTATTCAGAATTCAATCTATAGAGGCATTGATTAACAGGTTACACAGCCAGTTTCAATGTGATATTTAGGACCCCAAGCTCTCCAATTATCCTTTTAAACTCAGATAACTTTGTAGGAAACATGTTCTAATCAACGTTTCCTATTGTGTCATCATCCCAATAATCTCCAATATTCTCTAATTTCGGTTATTATTTTGTTCCAATGTTCACTTGGTGAATATTCAGAGGATTCATGGCATTTAGCGATGTGATGGAAGCCCCAAAAATTTCACGTTTTACTTCATATTCAAGGACTCTGATATTCATTGGATTGTCTTCATTCTCTTCAACTGTGAGATTTCTACAATTAACATTATCTCTCATCTCCACATCCCATGTTGGCGAGGTGTGCTCTACCTTAGGCTTCATTGTAGAAAATTTGACTTCTTGAATACCTAGCAGTGATTTACCCAAGAAATCAAAACCAATCACAAAGCTAAAGGCTAAAATGAAACTTTTGGTCAACATAGACCATTCGTTGGTTACTCAGTGCAGTTCGGTTTCATCGTACGAATGAGTAGGCACCTTCCCCAAAGTATGGATGAACATGTGCACCTATTCTGGTCTAGGCTCTACCTCCCATACTTCAGTCCATTTAGCCAGATGTCTGTGCAGATCAACCTTTCCAGAATAAATCTCTCCCATCCTAGTATTTGGAAACTCAAAGTGTAATCTCATCATTCGGGTGAATTCTTCCTAGTTTCCCAAGTTTCCTTTGTGAGTCTCCCACCATCGTGCTGCAGTAGAGCGTAGTGCTACATCCAATGCATGGAATCTTTGTGCTTCCGGAACAGTCATTTGAATTTCTCATAAAAAATTGTTGACATTAGTTAAAATTCCATACTATGATAATTCTCATATCTCTAATGATATGCAGCAAAGGGATCTGGTCACTCGGTTATAGCATAGTGCAGATACTTCATGTAACCAGTTTTTCCAGTTTTCCAACTCTTCATCTAAATATGAGAAGAAGAAACTATATTTTTCCCAATTAAGCCTCCCATTAGCTTTCGAGTTGATCCAATCATCCTCTTTCATAGTCATCTTATAGATATGGTCAATGTCATCATCTACACACACTGACTTTGTATATCTTTCACCTTCTGCAAGATCTAGGGAAACTACAAATATGGTTCCATTATTCTCAAATACCATACTCCTCCCATAAGATTTATGATTCCATCCATATCAATAGCCAATTTAAACCTGACATCGCAAGATAAGGATCAGTATCATCCACAATCTGTATGAATTCGAAATTGTAAGCACCTTAACTCTTTCAATACCTACGACCACCTGTCAGAGGCTTCCTAATGGAATTATTCTCTTTTGGTTCACCATGGGCAGTTGAATAGTAGACCACTCCAACTTAGGCTCTCGCATGCGCTACCAAGGTTTTTTAGGTAAGAAATTTGCATCAGACCCTACATCCAGAATGACTTGATCCATCTAATAGACACTGATATGAGCAGTCAAGTGCATATCTTATCCAGTTCTTCTTTTGTTCTTATAATCTTGTTGAAAAATTTCTATTTCATTCGAGGCTGTTATTTTTCCACACAGTTATCTGTTAATTCCTAACTATTGTGCACTTCCTTCTTATTACGCAATAGTTTGATGCAAGCTTACAAGAATGGATTTATTTCTTCATCTACTCTGGCCACATCCATAGGTTTTCCTGATGTTGATGCAATTGCTTCTGCAAACCCCTTATTTTCTTCTACAATGGTGTCTTTTTCGCGTTATAAATTGAATTTATCCTTTTTCTCAGGCACCTTTCTAATCCAAAGATAAATATCACGCTTCTTTCCTTTGTCTTCAGTAGTGGCTACACCACTCCTAGTGAAAACATTCATGCTAGGATCCTCTTTTCACAGCTTTTCCCTGACCATATGATTATTCTGCGTCGGATTCTGCGTCTTATTTTCCTTCATCTTAGTAATTAAAACAGGACAATCCTAAATTACATGATCAAATGGCCTACAATACCTTCACGATTGTCATGCTATATTTGGACAGTCATACACATAATGGGAAACATATCCATAATTGTAGCAGATGAGTTGTCCCCTTCCTCGAAGAGTTACTCCTCCTCTTCCTTGTCCCATTTCCTAGAATCCGCCACACCCAGAAATGAATGATGGTGAGATAGGTTTAGCCTGCATTTTGTATAGCTCAAATTTATCCATCTTGAAATCAAAACTATGATAGTGGTGTTCATCATGTCCTACTGATGAGCAGAAAATGCGAAAAGGTTGTCTTCACTTAGGAATATATTTTCCAATTATTGGACAATAATATGTCGCATGGAGACCAATAGATTGACAAATTTCGCACCATAATGCACGTGTTCCACTCGGCCCAATCGGGCCTTTCAGTAGGCTAGGGCCTCCAACTTACAGATAATCATTGAATATGGGGAATTGATCCTTATGATTCCCAAAAGCTTTACATCATATGCAACATACATATGTACATAAATCCTTTCCATTATCTTTGCATGGATTCTGAGTTTCCAAATGCATCACTTCTAACTAGCTCTGAATCTGTTGGGTTTCGATCAAAGTAAGTACCGACGCAGTTTCTAGTTTCACTACAATTTCTAAGGTCTCATACTGTGTGGAAATATTCTATTGAATCGAGGTTTGGCATAGATGTGGGAGAAGCATAGCAAGAAAACATTCCTTGTGTTGGGTATGACCAATAGTAAATCCACTGTCTCTGATAGTGTGCTTCAATCTCTTATCTGCATCCCATGCAGATTCGTTTAACTCCTGGTGAATCACTTTCAAATCCATCACACATTGCGGTTATTATTTTGGCCTATTGAATTCTTATTTTAGGGTGTCCTTCATATTTTTTATGGTTTAATTAGGGTTCATAGATATATATATTATATACCAATCCAGCAAGTGGTCTTGAAAAGCAATGGAAACTATGCTTTCTTAACATCGTCACTACTAACCTGTTGTGGTCTTCATACAGCGTCAGTGACAAACCAGAATTGTTTTGTATCTTCATTCCCAATACCTCTGAAAGTAGGAAACTTCATAGATACGGCCATATCTTCGCTTGGTGATGGATGTGGCACTGGAGGTGGAGTGGATGACTTATGAGATTACTTTGGAAGTGGAGATGATGGGATCTGAACTATGGCCAATGTTCCTTGATTATTCTGATCTTGTGAGACTTCTTGTGCTTTTGAGTGCGTATATTCACCAAAGCTACCAATCTCATGGAGACCCATAGAATAAAAAATTGCACACCATAATGTAGGTGTTGCACTCGGCCCAACCGGGCTTTTCAGTGAGCTAGGTCCTCCAACTTGCAGATAATCATTGAATACGGGGAATTGATCCTTATGATGCCTGCCAACTTTACATCGTATGCACCATAGATCTATGATTACCTCCTTTCCCTTATATTTTCACAGATTCTGAATTTTCAAATGCATAACTTCTAACTAACTCTGAATCTGCTGGGTTCCAATCATAGAGGGTACCGACACAGCTTCTAGTTTCACTGCAATTTCTAAGGCCTCAGCCTGTGTGGAAATATTCTATTGAATCTAGGGTTTTTATGAAACCAACTCCAAAAATAGAATAAAAGAGAGATCAACACCTTAGAAATAAGTGACTTCTAGGAGGAAACCTCCTTTACATTACATAAATGAACAATTCTTGGATGATACAAATGACAAAACCTTCTTTCTATATATAGGAGTTTATGGGGTCATAATATAATCCTATCCGACCTAACAATAATAATGTAGGGGCACAATAATAATAAATATGGGGGTTACATGGGTACAACAATAAAAATAAGGTGGCTACACTAACAACAATAAGGGACTACATTAGTAATATAGGGACCTAAAATGCCCCTCCCCTTAAAAAAAGTGCTTTCTTCAATGCTTGAGTAGCGATGGCTGCTTCTGTATAAAATTATCATCCTCCCATGTTGAATCTTCCATTTGAAAGTTCTTCCACTTGATGAGACACTCTGAAATTGATCAATTTTGTAGCTTTCGAGTTCTTGTTTCCGTGACTGCTTTAGGCTCCAATATGATTTTTCCTTCCTTGTCAAGTTCTAGAAATATTGCTTGAACTGGAAGTTTGTCACCTATAAACTTCTTTAAGCATGAAACATGGAAAACTGGATTCACTCGAGAAGAAGTAGTAAGCTCCAATTTGTATGCCATAGTACCAATATTTTCCAACACCTTGGAAGGACCATCGTACTTTGGCGATAATTTATTATCCTTATTAGCTTGCTTGAGGGACAGTTTTTTGTATAGCTGTAGCCATAAAAATACCTAGTCTCCTACATCAAAGCTTCTCTCATTGCGATGTTGATTTTCCTACTATTTCATGCTATTTTGTGCCAAATTTAGGTTATCCATTAAGAGTTGGAGAACTTGTTGTTGATTCTCGATGTGATCTTCCACTACTTGAACCTTAGAAATTTCCCTTAAAGATGATGTGATGGACGGTGGATGATATCCATAAAGTGCCATAAATGGGGTCATTTTTGCTACAGTATGGAAGGAAGTGTCATACCACCATTCAACCAAAGGTAACCAATTGACCCATTTTTTTTGTTTATCAGATACAAAACAACGAAGATATCCTTCCAAACATTTGTTCAATATCTCATTTTTCCCATCGGATTGAGTATGATAAGATGAGCTATGAGCTAGTTGAGTACCCAAACAAGAAAATAATTCCATCCAAAAATTTCTAGTAAAAATGGATCTTTGTCGCTTACAATAATCTTTGGGTTTCCATGTAGCTTTTGAATTGTTTGCATAAATGCAGTAGCAACTATATTTTCTTTAAATGGATGAGATAAGTCACAAAAGTGTGCATACTTGGTAAGTCTGTCAACTACCACCATGATGACACTCTTTCCTTCAGACTTAGGTAAAATTGTGATAAAATCCATTGAAATACCATCCCAACATTGACTTGGAATGGATAAAGGTTGTAGAAGACCCGAGGTCTTAATTGTCTATACTTTATTTTGCTGGCAAACCAAACCTTCCACCACAAAATTTTGAATGTCATATTTAAGGCCATCCCAAAAAAATTCTTTCTTCATCCTGTGGTAAGTTTTTAAAAATCATATGTCCTCCTAAGGGAGATGTGTTCAATTCCAAAAGAATATTTTCTTTTAGTTTGGAATTCTTACAAATATATAAGCGATATGTGTACCATAAAGAATCATTTTTCCAACTAAATGTATCATATGTACTAGGATCTTGCTGCAAATTTTGAATGAATGTCCACACTTGCTTGTCCTTCTTCCATTCATCCCTTTCTTCGGTTATCCAATCCGTTTCGATAATAGAAATGGAACATAGCAATGCTTCCACCTCATCGTCCTTTCTTAAGAGTGCATCTGCAACAACATTTAGCTTCCCTTTTTTGTAGATGATTTCAAAGTCATAACCCAACATCTTTGTGACCCATTTTTTCTCCTCTTCTGAATAAAGTCTTTGGTCCAAAAATAATTTAAGACTATCATGATAAATTTTTACCTTGAAGTCTCTTCCCATTAGGTAAGGTCGCCATTTCCTTAGTGCATGTAGTATTGCCAACATTTCCTTCTAATAAATAGCTTTTTGTAAATACTTTCCTTTGATTGGATGATTGTAAAAATAAGTGGGCCTTCCTTCTTGCATTAAAACAACACCAATTCCATTTCTGGAGGCATCACATTCCATAATAAAGGTTTTTGTAAGTCTGGCATAGCTAAGACCGGTTCTAGGCACATTGCCTCTTTAAGATGCTCATATGCCTTAGTTGATTCAAGAATCCATGAAAATGCATCTTTCGTCAATAATGTTGTTAGAAATTCCACTATTCTACTATAACTCTTAACAAACTTGCAATAATACCCTGTTAACCTGAGAAATCCTCACAACTGCTTTATGGTTGTGGGGACTTTCCATTCCTTAATGGCTTTAATTTCATTAGGGTCTACCTTAACACCCTCATGTGATATAATATGGCCCAGATATTCCACCTCTTGTACTCCAAAGAAACATTTGGAGGTCTTTTTATATAATTGTTTTTATTCCAATAGTTTCAGCACCTTGTCAACATGTTGAACATGATCCTTCCAAAACCTGTTGTATATTAGTATATCATCAAAAAATACTAACACAAATTTTCTAAGGAAGGGTTTGAAAATGGAATTCATCAGCCCTTGAAATGTAGAAGGTGAATTGGTAATGCCAAAAGGCATGACCAAAAATTCATAATTACCCTTATGAGTTCAAAATGTTGTTTCTGGAATATCTCCAGTCTTCATTCTAATTTGATGATATCCTAAAAGAAGATCGAGTTTCGTAAAATAAATTGCTCCATGTAATTCATCCAATAATTCATCAATCACAGGAATGGGAAATTTATCCTTATTAGTGAGCTTATTGAGCTCCCTATAATCTGAAAACATGCACCATGATCCATCCTTC
Organism: Pinus albicaulis; assembly: GCA_034641835.2. Classification (NCBI taxonomy): domain Eukaryota; kingdom Viridiplantae; phylum Streptophyta; class Pinopsida; order Pinales; family Pinaceae; genus Pinus; species Pinus albicaulis. Next base: position 1,169,620,963 of record CM076577.1, read on the forward strand.
TTATGCAACAATGATACTAGAGCAGAGAAAGAACTTTGACTAGGTTGAATTATACCAGCCTCTAACATTTCTGCAATCATATGTTCAATTTCGCTATTTTGGACATAAGGATATCTGTAAGGCCTAATGTTTGGAGGAACACTTCCTGGAATCCAATGAATAGCATGATTGTGATCACGAATAGGTTGGAGTCCTTTTGGAGTTTCAAAAACCTTAGAATGTTTTTCCAAGACTTTTTGGAGATATGGAGAAATATATTATTTTGATGTTGGAACTTCTAGTGAGCATAATTGTGTAATTACACCACGTTGTTATTTATTCAGAAGCTTTTTCATGACATTAGATCTTATTATCTTTTCGGCATTAAGAAAAAATTATTGTATCAACTTTGTAAAATTGTCCATGTCTTCTTTTAAATCATTCTTCATGCCTTCTGTTACACCATTTTTTGGTCATCTAACCTACTATCATTAGATGGACCCACGTACACCATGTAAGACCAATTTTACCCTAAGTAAAATTTCTTTCACTATGTAAAATAACTTAATAAAACACATTTATTAGGTTGTTTATGGTCTAAACAGGAAACCCTAAAGGGAAATATTAAACAAATCTATATTTGTTTGATTTCCCTCATGGAATAATCGATTAAACAATAATTTAATTATTATTCCTAGTCATGTTTAACCCAAAACAAAGAAATTAATTAGATAAATCCTTATTTATCTTATTATTTTCTAGGAATAACTGTTTAAATCTTATTTAAATAATATTCCTTGTTAAATATGACTAAATCACCCATAAATAGTTAAATAAACCATTATTTATTTGATTATCTTTCAACCACTTCCTTAAAATGATAAATAAATCATTTATTTATTTATTATTTACAAATAAAGGGATTTGACCCAAGTCAAATACTTTTTCCCTCCAACAAATATAATAAAATATTCCATAAAAGGTGGATCTATATTTGGTTAATGTTATTTTAATACTGCACCAAGATCTAGAATGACCCAATATTTTGTTATAAATAGGAGGGTTTCTCCTACCATTCTTCACCTTTTGTTGCCTATTAGATCACTCTGGATCTATAATCTTGGTATGACTTTGAGCCATTATCATTGTCATATTTTCCATTATCTATTGTGTGAGCTCCCTTTGAGTTCTATCTTTGTCTGGGTTTTCTACACCAACAGGAGAGAGAAATGCTAGATCTGAAGTGCTCAGGACTTCCAAGAACCCATCCCATTGAGGAGAATTGGAAACACCTTCTTGTTTTCCTCCCAGGTGCCCTTAATACAAAAATGCTTTCAAAAATATTGTTCTTGTCTTGTCTATTGGATGTATGGAGCAAAACCTTATTTTTACTGCTTAATGTCTCTTTATGCATAGATCTGGATTTTTGCAGCATTTTTCTTGATCAACTAACTGCAGATCTAAAGATATTGGCAGGCATATTTTATGTTAGGGCTATAAGTTATGCATAGCTAAAGTGGCCCTTTTTCATACACTTCGAAAAAAGATTCACACTAACAACTGGCGACTCCACACGGGTGACAGACATCAACCGCAACTGAGACGACAACTTTTTCGGAAATATACCGCTGGGACACTCGGAGCTTCAGGTCACACTTTTCAGCCCAGAAACTGCGACCTGGACTCCAGGTCACAGTTTCAGCCCATTATCTGCGACCTGCACAGAAAACAGGTCAGAACCTGCAACCTGCCAGTTTTTCTGCTATTTTTCTGCAATTTTTCTGGGCTTTTCTGAAGCTTCTATCAGGGTTTTCCAGCCTCTGTCTCAACCTGTCTAGACCTGTTTCTGATTTATTTTTCTCATATAAGTGGGAACATAGCCCCCTAGGGCTTCAGTACCCTCCACTTTTGGTGGAAGAGTTTTAGCTGTTTCAGGTGTCTGATTTTTCAGAGTTTCAGCCTTCCCTTTTTCAGATCCGATACCTCCTTTTCAGATCCCTTTTAATCAGCTCTTCTCCCTTTGAAATCTCCTCCTGAAGTTTTTTTTGGATCTACCTTTAGGGCCTCCTCCTTGTCCCTTCTTCTTTTTGCTGATTTCCTCCTTTTTTACAGCCACCTTGCCTCTGCCTCTTGGCTGTGTTCTGCACCTCTTTTTAGCAGATTTCTCCTTTAGATCCCTGTCCCTCCTGATCTTAGATCTATCGGCCTCTTTTTAGTGTGTTTTGACTATATTTTTTTCCCTTTTTTAGACTAGTTTTGAGAGACCCGCCTTCATGGGTTAGATCGATGCATTTTTAGCTGTTAATTTTCTGTTATTTCAGCATTATATACTGTTCTCTGCAGATTTATTTTCAGTTACGCAGCACACTTTTTATTTTACTCTCAAAACTTCTGGGTTTAAAAGTTAAAATTAGTGCACGCCACACACTCACCCTAAGCGAAGAAGAGCTTGGTTACCACCGCCAGGAAAAGACTTTAAGACATTGTAAAATCAATTGACACTACACCTTTATGCCCTTGTTTCAACATTGTAATCACTTGATTCTGCACCTCCCTGCCTTTGTTGGTCGTTCTCCTTCCCCTTGTGCCGTGTTTGTGTTATCATCATTGCGCACCCAAAGCGCACATCCCGGAGACTTCTTGGCCTTCACCCTCAGTTTCCGGTCGGTCGACCTACTCCTTCCCGCCGTCATCGAGTTAGTCCTCCTCTAAGTCCGCACTCCGACTCCTCTTCTGATTCATTGGGTTCTCCTTTTACTTCTGGTTCTCCCCCTGTCACCTTCACTATGTATGGTCCAGGGCCTAACGCTAGCGGTAATCCCGACCCTAATATCGAGACTACTACTAGCGGAACCACCACAGGAACTACCTCGGCTGCACCCTTGCTCCCCTTCATGGCAGGCCTCAGCATCCCTGATTTGGATCGGTTGATAAACGACCCTATACACCATGACGCTAGTTGGCCTGCTATGCCGACAAAGCTCCCTTCTGACATTCCAAAGTTTGAAGGCCTTGCTGGAGAAGATCCTTCCAATCATGTTCGATCTTTCCACATGTGGTGTTCATCTACCTCCATTACTGATGACTCTGTCTGTCTTCGGCTGTTCCAATGAACGCTTACATGCGCGGCTTCTAAGTGGTATGTTCATCAGGCCCCTTCCTCTCATACCACCTTTGCGACTCTTGCCCAGGCTTTTTTATCTTACTTCCAGCTTCCCCTTCGTTATGACATGGGTATCGAAATTTTGACTTCTTTCTGTCAATCATCTGCGACCCGCCTATGCGATCATGTCCAGGAATGGAGGACAAGAAAGAGCCTATGTCAATCCCCTACCTTCGAAGACCGTGTCTACATGGACTAGTTCCTTAGATCTTTCTTGCCTCCTATCGGGAAAGATGTCGCATGGCATTTTCCCCAAACCGAAGAAGCCACCTCCAACTGGCATTACAATATGACTTGATCTATGCTCAGAAAGGTTATGTTTATACCGTTCTACCTGATCTCCCCAGACCCGGTCGTGTCAACGCACCGAGGGCACCTCATGCCGCCGATGGTATCGTTGGAGCTCTCTCTCATCCATATACCCAACCTCCCATGGGTTATGGTTTTCCTGGGGGAGGGGGCAGCACCTCCTGCACTTGTTCCCCTCTCGGTAGCACGTATCCAGGATACAACAGGCCTCCTCTTTTGGCCCGACCTCCTAGTCACCATACTGTTACCCAACCCCCTTATTATTCGTACCTGCAGTTTAGTGCTCCAGCTCCTCCAACATTATCACCTCCGCCTCCCTGGTCTTCTCAACCCCTACAACAGCAGACACTGCCCCCTCAAGAGCAGGTGGATGCACAACAGGGATTCATGGCTACCCAACCACCACACAGACAGGTGACCACTCAACCTTCCCCTTCTGGTTCCTCCAATTACCAGATCCTCATGATGAACTCTGACCCACCTCTAACCATCGACCTTAACCTTCAAACTCGGTCCCATCAGTACCCCAAGACTCCCACTCCGTCTGTCCCCGAGTCACCTTCTTTAGGGTCTACAGAGCCTCTTTCGACATCCAATGGTCCCTTGCATATCCCTTTGCCCAAATTCGAGGTTCATACCCAGATTCCTAAGGGACCATTACGCTGAAACACTGCTTCTAGTTGAGCTGCTCATTCATATAGCATCGTAGATGATTTGGCATAATCTCCTGCTGGCATTTCAACACTGGAACTCCTCCAGTCGTGCCCTTCTCAAAAGAAGGCTCTACTATCTGCCATGGGTGTTGTAGATCCTGCTGATGACCAGTTGATTTTTTTCGACACCCATCAATCACAACATCCTCCTCTTCCTACTTCCGTAGCCTTCCAAATCCCAGTCAAAATCTGGAACGCTAATGTTTCTCGGTGCATCATTGATGAGGGGGCATCCACCTGTGTGATGTCCGCTTCGGTTTGGAAACAACTCGGATCTCCTAAATTTTCCCCTTCTACAATCACACTCCGTGCGTGGGATGGCCATGCCTCCCAGCCCATTGGCTTATTCCATAATTGTCCTATCACTCTTACGGGCAAGACTGTTTGCGTTGATGTTGAATTCATCGACACCCCTCTTGATTATAACATTCTTTTGGGGCATAGCTACACTTATGCTATGTCTGATGTCCCATCTGCAGTCCACCGCAAGATTGTTTTTCCTCATAATGGAAAGATAGTCACCATTGACCAGTTGACGTATCATGAGCCAAAATCTCAGGCCTCCCCTGATTCGACCATCTCTTTTGTAGCCAATCAAAAAACTGTTGATTCTTTGACCAGTGTCTCTCCCGGTGTCTAAAAATACTCCTCTTTGCTTGGAACCTTCCCTGGTCTTCCTCCTCCTCCTTTCTCTAACCCCAGCTCATCGAATGTTTGCATGATGCAATCGTCTCGGGCTGCTCTCAAGCAACCTGCTTCGGCTAGTCAGCAACCGCGCTCTCCGCAACCTGCTCCTAGCCTTTCACCTGCAGCTGGTAGTCATGAGCCTCTTTATCCTCCTAGAATGGTTCCTCCAAGCATTAGCCATTCAGGAGCCATCCCACCTGGCCACTACCCCTCTGGTCAGATACCATTCCTAGCTCCCCCACCAGGAGTGTACACAGTACCTGTCATGGCCACCCTCTCTCTTCCTAACCTAACCCTTGGGATTCCCATCTGCTACCTTGATCCTCCAGCCCCAATCTTGCCTGGTCAACCCAAACCTTATCTTACTTTGACCCCAGTTCAACCGGTCCCCAGGACTTCCCCCGCTACAATAGTGCCTCAGTCACCTCAACAGGAACCACCTCCTGTTGCGACCGCTTTGGGTAAGAAGGGCGAAGCTCGCAAGGGGGCATCAAAGGACAAGGCTACCCCAAAAAACCCTACCCCTCCTCGGCCTCAAAAGCATACCATCCAGTGTGCTTTGTGTGATGATTTTGGTCAAACCACCCATTCCTGTCCTGACTTGCCTCATCTCAAGCCCATGGTTAAAGTCATGTTCCCTGTGTCCACGATCCTGGAAGCCTCTATTCCTTCCACGACCGCAATCAAGAACCCCAAGACTATTCACACCAACCACCCCTATGCTTTGTGTGATATCCATGGCCATTACACCCATCTTTTTCCCCGCCTCGAGGACTTTTGCACCTCTCTAGCCGCGGTCCACCAATTCGAGGCCAAGCGCAATGAGTCCACCTCTCCCCTATTTGCGCATTTTTCTTTGGTAGAACTACCTGACATGACTGCTCCCATTGACATTCCCCCTCCTGATGTCGATATGACGGAGCCTTCATCCCCCATTTTCTACCTATCATCATCCATGAGACCCTCGGGGAACATTACCTCTGAATCCTCCCTTGTTGTTTCGCTTGACCTTCCTTCAGCGATCACCCTGGGCTCAACATCGGTAGATCCTTTATCTGTTTACTTTTCCATCACTCCTTGTGACGATACTCATGTGAAACTCTCTTCTCATGATGATGAGTCAGGTAGCTTCGCCACGTCAAGTGGTCTTTCTTCCACCAGTCACCCCATCTTCTATCACGATGACGACATTATGGATCAAATCCCCACCCCTGACTTTCTCTATTCCCCCTTACATCGAACCCATGCGTTCGAACCACATGCACCTTGTGGCCATTACATTGAAACCCAATATTTGGGTAAGGGGGCATCCATATTCGAGAGACCGAGAGAAGAAATTCTCCAAAATTCTCATAGTGTATCTGGTCGTGTTGACTTTAGTACCATTATTCTTCCACATTTCGAAGAACCTCTAGAGTCCCATATCACTTCAGATCACTCTAGGGATGATACCCCTTATGTTCCCTCATCTTCCATCAGCAACCCAATCTCTTAGACATTGTTGTTGACCAACCTATGGGTTTTCTAGGAGAGCATCAGTTCATTATCTCCAAATACTCTCTTTGGGATAGTGACACCAGGTATGCCAACCCGAAAACTTAAAGTCCATTTGCTTCATATATGTAGTACTAAAAGAGATTGGTAATCCTCCATTTCCTTTCTCAAACTGCATAACCATAACGAAAACAAATGGCACACCACATCATTAAAATGTGTTTAGATTCCCCTTTTTCTAAATACATTTTGGCATGACCACACCATGCTTGGGGGCACCTATGCCCCTTAACCATAACCCTCCTCAAAATTGAATTTCTTCACTTGAAACACTCATACTAGGCGCACCATTTGGCCTCCATACTTATCCATGCTCGTGTTGATGTTCGTCGTGAGTTACCATCTTGTACTCATGTTTTTATGGTCCCCCATTGGACCTTTACTGTGTGGCAGCACCATCAAGTCGCCCTTGTTTAGAGCATCCAAGTTGAGTCATCATCGCATTCATGGAGTCTATCCCGAGTCCCTTTGTACCTCGCTATAGTCCTCCATCCTTCATTGCTTGGTCTCTCTCTTGTGTCGCACATTATGGCCTTCAGTCCCACTGTCCCCTATCCCTTATGATACTGTGTCAGTCGCTGCCATGTCATTCATGCCTTTTATGCTCTAGCAAGGGAAGTCGTCCATTTTCTACTCAGTCCCCTCCATTCCATCATCATTGGTATTAGTCTGTTCGTCGCTCTACTATTTTCTCTCGTGCCTTAGTTGAGGATCCCTTATTACCTCACCTATGGCGGACCTCCTTCTGTTGACATCAGCGCCATTCATTCCAGAAGACAGGTCTAGAGGGCAGTGTACCTTGGTTCCAGCTTCCACTCTTGTTCGGTGCCTCGAATCAGGCAAAGGGATTTCTCATTACCCTTTGACTTGATTGTTTTTCAGCTCCAGCTCCTTTCAACATGATCGAGATCCGTATACTTGATGGTTCAGTGATGCAACAACAGCTCTTGGTGATTCCCAGGTGTGTGTGAGATGTCTTAGCCCTCATGAGGGGGTGGCCCTGTAGGTAGCCCCCCACATACCTGGATGACCTCTTCATTGCAGCCTTCGATGCAACTCCATATATTTGATGATGTCGGCCTTAGCCGCTTGCAACGCCTCTTTGATTTGCATGTATCAGTCAGATTTTGTGAGCCCTTCCCCGCTTGTAGGGGGAATTTGGGTTGTATTTGTATCTCATGTACTCATATATTATTGTATAAGTCCTGGCTGTTATCCCAGGCACAACATGTATATGGGATCCCTCATTGTATTGTTATCTGGCTCATGTTTATGCCGGTTGTACTTTATGGTTCGGTCCCTTGTTTACTGGACACACTATTCTTTTGTACTTTGTCTCGGCGGGCATAGGTATGCCTCCCCCGCCGCCTTTAGCACAGGTACTCTCTCATAAAAAGAGACTTGTTGCACCTGCGAGTCTCGTCTCCTCAGGGTCTAGTTCTTCAGCACACTCGTCTACCTTACATTTCTCTCTCTGACTTCCCTCTTGATGTCTGGTGATTGAGTTCTTACAACGTACTTCGGTCATACGATTTGCTCCTAACACTCACACGCTGGGGGGCAATCTGTTACACCATTTTTTGGTCATCTAACCTACTATCATTAGATGGACCCAAGTACACCATGTAAGACCAATTTTACCCTAAGTAAAATTGCTTTCACTATGTAAAATAATTTAATAAAACACATTTATTAGGTTGTTTATGGTCTAAACAGGAAACCCCAAAAGGAAATATTAAACAAACCTATATTTGTTTGATTTTCCTCAAGGAATAATTAATTAAACAATAATTTAATTATTATTCCTGGTCATGTTTAACCCAAAACAAAGAAATTAATTCGATAAATCTTTATTTATCTTATTATTTTCTAGGAATAATTATTTAAATCTTATTTAAATAATATTCCTTGTTAAATATGACTAAATCACCCATAAATAATTAAATAAATCATTATTTCTTTGATTATCTTTCAACCACTTCCTTAAAATGATAAATAAATCATTTGTTTATTTATTATTTACAAATAAATGGATTTGACCCAAGTCAAATACTTTTTCCCTCCAACAAATATAATAAAATATTCCATAAAAGGTGGATCTAGATTTGGTTAATGTTATTTTAATCATGCACCAAGATCTAGAATGACCCAATATTTTGTTATAAATAAGAGGGTTTCTCCTACCATTCTTCACCTTTTTTTGCCTATCAGATCACTCTGGATCTATACTCTTGGTCTGACTTTGAGCCATTATCATTGTCGTATTTTCCATTATCTGATGTGTGAGCTCCCTTTGAGTTCTATCTTTGTCTGGGTTTTCTACACCAACAGGAGAGAGAAATGCTAGATCTGAAGTGCTCAGGACTTCCAAGAACCCATCCCATTGAGGAGAATTGGAAACACCTTCTTGTTTTCCTCCCAGGTGCCCTTAATACAAAAATTCTTTCAAAAATATTGTTCTTGTCTTGTCTATTGGATGTATGGATCAAAACCTTATTTTTACTGCTTAATGTCTCTATATGCATAGATCTGGATTTTTGCAGCATTTGTCTTGATCAACTAACGGCAAATCTGAAGATATTGGCAGCCATATTTGATGTTAGGGCTATAAGTTATGCGTAGCTAAAGTGGTCTTTTTTCGTACACTTCAACAAAAGATTCATACTAACACCTTCCATCTTGTCTTTCATTTTTTCTTCAATACCATCCATTTTAGCTTCCATGTCTTGCATACCATTATTCAGACCATCCATCTTAGCTTCCAAGCCTTTCTTCAACCAATCCATATTAGCTTCCATGCCCTTATTCAAGCCATCCATATTAGCTTCCACACCTTTGTTCGAAACTTCCATTTCATTTCTTTTTTCTCTTTGCGACAACGAAATTTGCTGCACTTGCTCTTGTAATTTTGATATATTTGTTTGCACTTATTCATCTTCATGAGTCATTGTAGAGTATTCTGAGGGCTTAATGGGTGTTGAATTATTTTTAGGGGGCATTTTAGAACCCAATAATGATATCTATGCTTCAGTATGCCCTTGGAATCACATCAGACTGATTTTTCAAACAAGACTTATGCAATTTGAAAAAACAAAATACACACATTTTTCTTGCTTTTGAGGAGCTCAATATTCAAACTGAATTATCTTTGTGATTTCAGATCTTAAATATATTTAATTTTGTCTTCTAGTAGCCCTCTAAATCTTCTTTCAAATGCCACAAGTCCGACCTAATTTGGATTCTTCAAGGCAAAGTTATGCCCAATCTCCCACAATGACCTAATTATGGACTAGTTCAGTAGTGTGAACTTGTACAACGTGCCACGTGTCATTGTTTCCTCCTTCAACTTTGAAATTAATACACAAGAAAATACATTCCATTTAATTTCATCCACTTTTTACATAATTCCAATCCGATGTTCAGAAAGAGAGTTATGACGAATTTCCCAAGGTCACCTCGTTTAGATGAAATTTGGGAGCCTGCAAAAACCCTAACTTCGACAGATCGTATCTCCAAAAATATGTGAACCAAGATCTGAAATTGTTACAAGACGTTGCTCAGGATTTCGGCTTCGCATGATAAAAATTTAAGCTTTTGAACCTTCGTATAGAAAAAGTTACAGGGAAAATGAAATGAATTCCTATTTGAAGCAGTGAAACCCTAGAATCCAAAGCTAGTGTTATGAAACTAGCTCCGAAAATAGAAGAGAAGAGAGATCAATGCCTTATAAATAAGCCACTTCAAGGGGGAAACCTCATTTACATTACATAAATGAACAATTCTTGGATGATACAAATGAAAAAAACTCCTCTCTATATATAGAACTACATGGGGTCATAATATAATCCTAGCTGACCTAACAATAATAATGTAAGGGCACAATAATAACAATATGGGGGTTACAGGGGTAAAACAATAATAGTAAGGGGGCTACACTAACGACAATAAGGAACTACACTACTAATATAGTAACCTAACAAGGGTTGGCGCAAATGTGGGATAAACATAGTAATAAACCATTCCTTGTGTTGGGTATCGTTAATAATAAATCCACCATATTTCATAGTGTGCTTCAATCTCTGATGGGCATCTCATACAGATTATTTTAACTCCTTGTGAATCTCTTTCAACTTCATCACACATTGCGTGTATTATTTTTCCTTCTTAAATTGTTCTTTTATGGCATCCTTCATATTGTCAATTTTTTCATTATGGTTCATAGATATATATTTTATATACCAATCTAGCGCGCAATCTTCAAAAGGAGTGGAAATTTTTATTTTTTAACATTGTCACTATTAACCGGTTATGCTCTCCATACAACATCAGTGACAAACAAGAATTTTTATGTATATTCATTCACAATACCTTTTAAAGTAGGAAACTTCATATATTCAGCGATATCTTCGCCTGGTGGTGGAGGTGGCAGTGGAGGTGGAGTGGATGACTTATGAGATGATTTTTGAAGTAGAGAGGATGGGATATTAACTATGGCCAACGTTCCTTGATTATTATGATCTTGTGAGACTTCTTCTTCTTCAAAGTGCACAGATTCACCAAAGCTACAAGTCTCTGATTCTTCATCACTATAAGATATTCCTATGAGAGGACTATAAATAAACCCTTCTTCAAGATCTACGTAGCAATTTCTTCCAATGTGCATAGTCGGGCCTCTTCGGGACATTCACGCGATATGATCGCAAAAAATACCCTATTCACACAATAGCATCTTAAGCCACAACTTCAAATAGCGTAGGAACTTACCTCTATGACCCATGAAAAATCTTCTTTTGGCTTCAGAATAAGGTACAAACTGATTAATAGCAAACTCAGTGATGAATTCTCCCAGAACACGATTGGTCCAATGATCTATCTCGCAGGTAATCGTATTACTAGTAATTTCTAACTATTGTACCAATTTTGGAGTCCACTAAGTGACTACTTCATCCTTTGTGCAGGTATTAAATTTAGTTAATTGAGAGAACCACTCATGCAAGTTAGTCACAAAGGAAGGATAGAATATCTCATGGGCTTCTGTATTAATATGATTTTGAACCCAATCTTCCACAGATAATTTACAACTTCAATTATCTTGGATTGTGAATTCAAGGATATTTCTTTCCAACCAATCTTGTAATTTTTTCTGCGTGGGATGCCACAACATCAATTCTCCCTCAAAATTATTTCGGTCCCACCAACAGAACCATTTCTTGGCTTGAGAGGTCCTGACCCAGGTTCAAATTTATTGCACAACCAAGAAAATCTACAACTGCAAGCCCTTTTTGCAATGACCTTCTTGCATAGATTAAAGTCTCACCCAAAGCAGTATGGGGGGTGGTGGAACCAGGTTTCCGCATCCTGAGGAATAATTTAATGTGGTAGACCTAAACGGAATTATAACAGGATTATCACAGATAATATACATATGCATACATCAACACATCAATAAAACAACAAATCAACTCCTCGTAGATTATCACAGATTGCAATATATATTCACGCATAGTAAGCATATGTACTTCAATCACACTTTTTCATCAGTAATATTAACACATAATATACTTTATTAATTTGCGCATATGCATGTAATTGTAAACATAATTAAATATGAAATCACAGAACATATTTTTATCTCAATGAAAATAACAGATAAATAACATCAATCACATAACAGATTTATGTTCGCCAAAATAGACTTATTTATTAAGAGTTCTAGTAGTTCAATACATGTAGTCTTTCAATACAATTTACCCTTCCGTGCACACATCTAGCAGAGTCTGCACATAGCTTGGACTTAGGTCTCTGCGCACACATACATCAAGAGCCTTTCTACCCAAAACCCACACTTAGATCTAACTATTACAAAACATTCATGTGTGTTCAATGAATATCTTTACTTGACTTGACATATCCATATTTATACTAACTTAGCGCGCAGATACCATGGTCTCAAACCATGGTTTCAGACTCATGGTTCTCCCTTAAAACACATTACATTAGTTAGGGGCATTGACCTGCCCCAAAGCCCCTTTTACTCTTTCGTGGAGCGCACACAACAAAACATAAACAAAAATTTATCAAAATTGTAGGAAAATTGTACCCCACGGGACCCTACTCCAACATGTAGTTGCAACTTTATTTTGCTTCCCTTTTTTGTTAAACTTCTTTGATTTCATCTCAGGATGAAACTTCCAACAATGAGCTTCATCGTGACCCTCTTTGGACAATATTTTCATGTCAGTGTTTCTCCTTCCTTTTTGATGGATGCATTTTTCATTCCTTTCCCTTCGAACTTGCTCTTACCCTTATCTCCACTCGTGATTGGCTTATTGCTATCCTCTTGTGAAATATTTTTCACTCTTGATTCAAGATGTGTTGCCTGAACAAAACCTCATCTAAATTTTTAGGATTAAAGATAAGGACAGCATGTATTAAATAACTATATAAACCCCCAATATATTTCAACAAAATGTTTAGTGAATTCAAGTCTAGACATAATATCAAACACCTTCTTCTAAATTATTGAGTGTAACTTTACACACTTTGACATTTTAGTTGTCTAAAATTCTTCCAATCCATAATATCCTTTTCCATATAAGCTAATGTATAAAATTGTCTTCTAAGTGAAAAAATAAAATCTATCTAGGAGGTGGAGTCCTTACCATGATTTTCCATGTCCTCTTGTGTTTTGGCTTCCCACCAAATCAAAGGATAACTTTCCAACCTTAATGAAGCCAACTGAATCTTTGTTTCACTATATTTTATGTGCTTTATCCTACAATAATCTTCAAGTTGACGAACCCAATTATCAAGTCTTTCAGTATCCACTTTACCATTATACATAGGAAGTTCGAATTTGATATCAAGCTTTAATAAGAGAGTTTCACAATGCACCCTTGGGGTATGTGGATGGTTTGAGTAACAGTGGTTGTGGAAGAGGAAGAATATGAAGGTGAGGATGGTGGAGAAGAGGGTGGTTTGTCACCATTTCCTTTTGAAGGCTTATCATCATCTCCTCCCTTTCCTCTAGAAGAACCCTCTCCTTTTGAAGCCTTGGAACTTTCACCCTGCAATATTGAAGTTATCTCTTCATCGATAACCTTCACCATTTCATTCATGTCAAAGAAAGATTTTTTGAAAGTATTGTCTTCATCTGACATATTGTTAGCTCCTCCTTCATGTGACATGCTTGCTAAAGTTTCAAATGCAATTTGAGGAATAATTTATGGTGGAGAATGTGGAAATTTTTCTCTTCTTGTTCTTTACCGAATTTGAGGAATTGCAACCACAAATTTTCTTTCTCCTCTCTTCAGCTTCAACCTTGTAATAGTTAGAAACAGTTGCAAAGAACTAAATGCTCACAGTAGCAAAGAAAATGTAAGTTGTGATATCAAACTTGACATATATGAGATCTTAATGTAGATGTGCGAGAGGGTTTGTAAATTACAAGTGTTAAACACATCAAGCATGAAAATAAACTCTTAAATATGCAGAAACAACAAATAAATACTCCATAAAAATAACCACAAAACAACAAATGATGAAGGAGTTCACCCCTTCTGGGCTACATCTCTTTCCTCCAGCTTCCAATGGCTTGGACCTCTTTCATTATGCTCAAAATGGTGATTAAATGCATTTAGAGTGCTGAAATGGCTTCAAAACCTATTCCATTAGCTTCAGAATACCCAAAAATTCTTTTCTAGCCTCCTTCTGATCTGAAATTGGTCAAAAACTGAAGAAGTTATGAGTCTCTTTTGTTTTTCTACTAACAACACCACAAACTCCCCAAAATTTGGACCAGTCTTATAAATTTTCCCTGATTTAAGCTAACCCAAGGCGAAATTGTCGGACACTTAATTTACCTAATGCGGCCTTAAATCCACTTTTTTAACCATAAACACTGTGGTTAATTTAAAAAAAATTAATACAAAACATTTTCGACGCTAACCATCGGTGGTGAGGGTGGCTGTCACATTCTTAGTTAACCTAGTGGTTAGGGTGGCGTACTACCTTCATGCCCCCGGTATCTAGCACTTGTCATATGTCATATGATATGGGGGGGCAAGGCTAAGCCCTGGACCCTTACCCCCAAACTCCACTGATGTCAACTTTAAATATGATTTGCACCATATGTATTAATAAGTAATGTCGTGGCATAGTGGAGTTTAGCATTGTTTGTTGGATAGAGGTCTGGTGTTTGACCCCTACTGGTCCACTCAACCCTTAACAATAATTTTGGTGGCCTCTTGTGTTGCCACGTGGCGGCCTCCAGTTGGGCCATGTGGCAGCATGTGGTTGGCCATCATTCCAACCAATAAAATCACGCCAACCAGCACCAATCAAAATCAGACAAAAGGCAATGCTTGATTGGCCCGACGAGCCTAGTCAACATTTGACTATTCAACCATGTCGATTCAGCTGTATCGACTGCTCAGTAGGTAGCTTGAACATTTTTTCCACAATTTTACTAATTTCAGAAAACATAAAAAATGCGTTTCTGGGAGCATACGGTGTCAATTTTCAGCAAAACGAGTTGCGCCTGATTCAAAAAGACAAGATCTACGTTGTAGTTTAGATTCCATACCATTCCAACAACTTTCATTTTTTATCATAATTTTGGGTACCTCATCACATTCCCAGATACATGAATCTCATTTATTTATTAATAAATATTCATTTACATAATTAATCTATTATTCATTATAGTTTTTCAGTCAATCTATATAACATAATTCAGTCTAACCAAAACAATATTGAATATTTCAATAGCGAAAAAGTATTACACACTCGCACTCAAAACTTATTCACCACTTACTATAATTATTGTACGCGGATTATTTGTATGTTTTCTTAGTAGTGTTTTCCATCTACATATTCCATGTACGAAGTAGAAATATAATAAAATCAGAAAATCTATATTGGTAATAGAATAAACAATATGGTGTAAATTTAAAACCATACCATAATAGTTAGTGATTAATACAAAATACACTTTATTTTGTTGTCTCTGAACAAATAATTTAGTGGTTCCACTCCATATTTTATTTACTACGAGTTTTGTATGCCATGGTAAATTATATATGTAATTAAATTTATCTTGGTGTTGTATTATTTATAAAATAACGAATGTAAAATAACATAGTTTCTTACCAATTGTTTAATAAAAATTTTGACACTCAGACATATACTCAAAAGCCATACATATTACAGTGTTAAGAAAATATTTGAATTACTTTTGTTTCTACATTAACCTATGGAAGAAATCATGAATCGTTAATTGGAAATTAAATAAAATATAAGAATCTTAATAATATGGAATGTTAAAAGCATAAAATAGCAATTAACCTTTTTCTACATTATCATTTTGGTCTCTTTCTCTTCCTTTTAGCAATAATAAAATAGTTCAAAGATTAATATTTTATGAAATAATTTAACTCTTTAATTAACTATTAAAAAATAAAGATACATTTAATTTAACTATTTAATTAACTATTTAAATCTCTATGACTAGATACATTGTTTGTAAAATAATTCATTCTAAGATTCAATTATTATTTTGGCGCGTTTAATTTCTTTAATCTCTATAATAATAAAAAGCATAATGAAAAAATAATCTTTATAGGAAGTAAAGGTAATAAATATATTAATTTAGTAATTTCCTTGACTAATGTATACCTATTATAAACAAGCATGTTACTTATGATTCCAAAAACACCTAACATTAAAATATCTTGATTTTCTAATTCATTGAATTTATGTATTGTAAGTAAATATAATATCTATATGTACTTTCGACTAGTTACATCTTTTGTTAACTTCCATGATTTCAAATGAACTAAAGATAAATCTTTTAAGTCTTTTAAAACATTGTATTAGTATTTTAAAACTTTGTATTAGTATTAGAGGAACTTTTAGTTCTTCATTCTCAATGGCTACATAATCTTTAACATTTTTGAAATAAAATATTTGAAATATATAGCTATTGTAATTTATAAATACATTATTTAAAAAAAAATTAAAAAAATCATAAATAATTTAAATATATTAATTTTATATTAAAATTCGTATCTTATTTTCCTTTTTAGAGATTACCTTTAGACTACTTATTATAAATTTTCTTATAGAAAAACAAACAAATTGTAAATTTTTTTTATAAACCACATTTCCAATTTACAAAGTGAAGTAGATTGATTTTTTTATATTATATTATTATAATTTTATATGCTATGATATTTTATTTATTTTTATTTTTATTTATTTATTTATTTATTTTTAAAATTAATTATATATAAATATTTATTATATTTGAATCTTTTAAT
Source organism: Pinus albicaulis (assembly GCA_034641835.2). Taxonomy (NCBI): domain Eukaryota; kingdom Viridiplantae; phylum Streptophyta; class Pinopsida; order Pinales; family Pinaceae; genus Pinus; species Pinus albicaulis. The sequence continues at coordinate 1,169,637,687 of CM076577.1, forward strand.
TATTAATAAAATACAATAATAATAATTCAAGTATTATTTTCTTTATTTAGTTAAATTATGGGTTATGTGATAATAATAACTATAATATTATTTTAATTCCTGATTTAGTCTAATTATCTATTTTGGAATAACGGTTAGTCAGAGTTTCCTATCTATTTAAACTGTGTCCTAGATCAGATTTCTTATCTTGTCCTGATGATGAACCACAATAACTGGTTTGAAACGCGTCGACAAAATCTGTTGAAATGTGATTTTTGCCAAAAAAAAATTATACACAAATATATATAATACTATTATTATATAAAATTTACTATTATATACTTTTTAGGGTAATGATTTAGTTTTTTTTTAACCTTTATATTATATTTTTTAAAAATATTCTTTTAATATTTTTATTACATATCATATTTTAATTTTTGTTTTTTTTTCTTGTACTGTATCATTTCATTGATGTGTTATTTATTTAATATATTATATTATTTGATATTTTATTTCATTTTTATATTTTAGTATTAGATATATTACTTGATTATTATATTATATATATTATTACTTTTCTTATTAAAAGCTATTTTTTTAAATGGTCTTTACTTTTTGTTTATGGTTGATTGTTTATAGTTTTTAATTGTAAATATTGACGTATTGGTTTTATTTAGAGATCTTAAATATTTACATAATTTCAAAATGATTACATTAAAATTTCTTAATTGTTTTAATAATTGAGATAATAATGGTTAAATAAAAGTATAAATTATATATATGAAAATTTTCTCTAAATATTTATAAAAAAAATTCTTTATAAAATATGCTCGTTTCAATTTTTTTATTTGGAAACTTTTTCTTGCATAGGTTGGCTAGAATTCTTGACACAAAAATGTAGAGCCTTAACTCAATTGTGATTTCAACCTACAAATGTTGGGTTGAATTATCATATTCCATAGAGTTAGTGTGGTACTTATGCACCACTAAAACCTTATATCTACAATAGTTCTTGTGTTGCACACCAACTGCTTGTTCTCCTCTGTATACTTAATAAAATTTAGTACCCATGTGCTCCGAACAATGAATCATACACTGCCACGACTTCAGCTTCACATTTCCATCACATGGCATTGTGATGGTCCATAATTAGGGTTTTAAGGTATACGGTCTAGATCCTTTAAGATGATCGAACGACTATAGCTTGCTTGTGGAACCCTAACCTCCCACTTTCCTTTCTATCTATCATTTGTACATCGACATTCGGTATTTAGCTTTTGGGTCACCTATGTAAAATTTCATGGTTTTTCGATATTTATCAAAAGTTTTACCTTATCGACGTGGAAAAAATAAATTGATTTTCCTCACCATGTTGTTACACTTTCCCTTCGAGAAACAATGTATGTTACTGGTGTCCTACAGAGAAGATACGAAGGGACCTAGTGTTTGTATTTCAGCACTCTTATCGAAATCCTCTCCTCATGGACCTCACAAAGGTTTCCACTAGTAAAATGTAGGTTTTCATTATAAATGTAATTCCATGTGTTTTTTATTTTTGTTCCTGCACTATGCTTTGGAAAATCATAGTAATTTCTCTATTTTTTTTTTGGTAGTGCAAAGGTGTCCCTATTACTCCCGCCATGTAAAACCCTCCTTTCGATTTAGTATGCTTCTCTAATACAAAAGTGTAAAGAGTTCCTTTAGTGTCTTTTATCCCGTGATTATCTCGAAGTTGGGTAGTTGTGCGTTCAAGAATATGAGTTTTGTTTTAGGTAATGAATTTCTTGTTCCCAATTCCATTCTCGAACTCTAGTGTTCGAGGCCAGAGGAATTTATAGCACTAGAGAACTTTTGAGGTATAAAATTAGCCTCCTAAGGAAAATTTACAATCAAAATAAACTTTATAAGAACCAATAATTTTCAGGATAATTATGTCAACCATGGAGGATGATTCACCATTTTTGGGGTAAAAAAGTAAAAAGATTAAAAAATAATAAAATAATAAAACTACTTTTTCAACTTTTATTTTCAACTTATATCCCTAATGTTTTAGTCAAATTTCAAGTAGGATTACTCTTTGGATGAAAATTTTAATTCCACATCCAAGGAGTATTAATGTTGGATACTTTGGATGGACCCTGTTACACAAAAAATGAGAAATACATGAAAAATTGTGATTGTAATCACATTTTCATGTATTTCTCATTTTTCGTGTAGCAAGGTCCATTGAAAGTATGCAATATGGGTAATACTTGGATGGAAAATCAAATTATGCATCCAACGAGTGTTCCCACTCGAAACTTGAGTAAACCCATAGGGAGATAAGGTGAAAATACAAGTTGAAAAAGTAGTTTTTTCTTTTTTCACTCTAAAATTTGACGATGTAATCTAATATTATTTCATTATTTCCACTATTATTTTATAATTTTCTTAAGAGTACCATTTTAGACCTAAAAATCCCCCTAATATAAGTTTTATAGCTTTCAGTGACAATACTTTCCATTCAGTTGCTACATAACTATACATTACTCGATACCTTTCTTCTAATGAAATTCTTGTTCATTTTTTATGTAAACCGGTTCGAGAAAGTCTAAGTGAATATCGAATTCGCACTCATGCCTCATGGTGGTCAATCTATGAAAGGTTCATGTTTTGTGTGAACACACTCATGTATCATATACCTTCCTTAAGTAAATGTTACATGGGTGAAATCCTGAAGTTGGGAAACACTTTTTGGCAGATGGCTAGAATTTGGGTGAAATTTTTAATTTCTCGTTCGAGAAAATAGTCAACTCAATTTCTCGATCGAGATTTTTTGCAACTCTCGTTCGAGAGATTTTTAATGTTTCACCCGAGATTTTGATTGGGCTTGATCGGAGTTAAAATAATCTCAGATGAGAGTTAATTATTTTCTCCTCTGAGTGTTTTATTGACATACACTCTCTGATAAACTCTCGGACTAGTGTTGTAAAACTCTTGGCCTAGAGTTTTTTAAAATCTCGTTCGAGAGTTTTATTCTGATAAAAAAAACCCTAAAATCTTGTCTCCCTCGACAGTTTGCACTGGAGCACCGTCATTTTCACTGGAGCACTGTCATTTTCGAGACATCGTGAGCACGTAGATTCTAGCTAGGTAAGTCTATTTCAATTTCATGTTCTCAGTGATCTATATTGTCTGATTCTTATCGTATACCATCCCTGTCCACTGGTTTCAGCCTTTGTCCCTACTCCCTCTCTCCTCTTTAGTGTTCGACCGTTAACCTCCATTGCATTAACTCCCAAAGCGGACCTCCAACCTCCCCTGCATTAAATCCAGCTGCCACCTCCCTCTCCCATTCAAATTTCATAAACTACTCCCCGCCTATGCCATATCCTCAGTATCCCCTGTGTCAGCAACTCGGAGCTTTGGATGACTACACCTGCATGTGGACCACCTGCTTAGTCACTATTCTCCCTCATTCATGCATTTATTTCCCCTATTCATGCAAATCCAACAATAGAGTAGGTACCACTCCCTCCTTTTCTCTCCAAAAATGACGAAATTCTCTGTGTACGGAATTCTTCGTTTTATTCTCCCAACATTCGTGTCGGCCAACTTGGGTCACTGCAGAGAAATGACAGTGTTGAATTGAAACTAGCCATGCCAATTGTGGGATTAAACTAGCTAATTTCAAAACTAGCTAATTGGATTTCTAATTTAATTTTCATGAAGTCATAAGGATTAATACCCGAACGACTCAATGGTTTATCAGACCCTAATTCTAGGAATCTAGTAGTATAATTTGATTTAAGTATTTTGGATGGTGTTTCATAAGACTGCTAAATTTTCCATAGACCAACAATGACAACAACTAAAAAGTATCGAACAAAAAATTATGCAGTTCTTTGTGAGATTAGCTAGTTCTGATTTACAGTGTCAACAATTTCAACACCGTATTAAATTAGAAATGTCAACATTGTATTAATGGAAACTGTGAAATTAGCTAGTTCCTATTTACACTGTCAACACTACATCCTTAACATAACTTAGAGTCAGATATATGCAATATTTTCTTCACGCCAAGATAACCCTTCTCTTTAAGCTCGAGGAAGTTACTTTCATTGTGATTCTTGATTCATGTTCTTAGTGTTCTACGTTATTTTGATCAATCCTGGAAACACTGTATCATGGTTTTAACTCCCTCCAAAGTAGGCATTCTCTCCTTCCTACCAAAAGGGCCCTTACTGAATTTTCCTACCCTGACTAATGTCAAGACATTGCACTCTACTCTCGGCCACACTGGTTATTATTGAAAATTCATCCGAGTTTCTCACTATTGAAAGGAAATTCATCTTGTCAACAATCCCATTCACCAGGGTATCTTGTTACCACCCACATTAGGCTCAAAATTTTTGTGAGCCTTTAATATTTCATTTGTGTATTGATGGTATTCATTTTTTTTATATGAGCACACATGTGCTCTTTTTGGTTGAAAATGGATGTTGATCACAATTATTGACTTAATCTAGTGTATTTGTAGGAATGATCCTACACTAATTTTGGATTGATCTTGTAATTTGTGGGGATTTATAACCCCTTAGTCTTATTTTCACTTCTAAAATAATTACTATTTGTAAAGCCCTAATTTTCACCCTTGAATAGATGCCCTAAACTATACTATTGAATTGTGTAGCATATATTAACATGGTATAATATTTAATATCATTACAAACACTGAAGTAAATGGAAATAAATAAATAGGACAATAATTATCTCATTGAGTTGAAATGTTTGTCCTCTTGACAGTCATGTGAAGAAGCCATTTTGAAAACTACAGAGGTCAATAATTGGTAAGCCAAAGAGTTTCTCTTTTACTCAGTTAAATAGAGTGAGGATCATAGGTACAACACAAAATAACCAATTTTGGATTCATTTGGACAAGATGACCAAAAAATAATAGTATAATTCAAATTTCTATTTCCAGGGTTGAAATATCTAAAGGATAAGCCTCTATGATCAGAAATGGAGGATGTTGTTATTCAGTGTTTATAATTGAAAGTGGTCTAAGAACCAAAAACCATTTCTATGAAAGATAAGGCATGTAAAGTTAAAGTTTGAAATTATTACCTTCTCAATTGAAAAATGGAACAATATGAAATTGGATCAATCAAGGACCGTGAGCCCATTAAAATTCATTCCCCCAAGGAGGAATTATCTTTACAGAAATATCAAACAAGGCTTGTGTGATCACAATTAAAATTTTGAATGCATCATGGAAATGTCTTGGAGGAAATCCAAGGGGAATAAAGGTTAATTAGGTAGTAATAAACCCTAGAACAGGTGATATGGTAGTGTCTGGTACTCATACTCACGAGAAAAACTATAGATAACACCTATTACTACCTAAAGGAAAACCTTGAGGGAAAAATTAAACCCAAAAGTTTCATGACATATGTTGGTATGGATCACAAAGGATACGACATAACCCATACCAACATTTTATTAGATAAAAACAATGTCACAACAAGGCAAACATCAGAAGAAATATAGGACTAATATGCATGTATATGGGAAATCACATGTTTGAAAAAGAAGTTCAAGAACTAATAGTGGATCAACATACTAGCAGAGAAATGCACACATAGTTTTTTTGTATCATGCCCATTGGTAGATTGAAAACCTTATTTTATGCCATGCATGTAAAATGTGTTCAAGTGTATTCATCAATTTGGCCTCAAATTAATTCCTAAACCATTGGTCGTACTCAAGAAATGTAGCCTTCAGTGCTTCATCATGGAATATATCTATATCCATTTCTACTCATAATTATCCTACACAAACAACATAAAATGACAATATTGTGGTGCATAAAGGGATTATATAGGGTTCCACAATAGTATCTCTCTTTCAATCCATTTTTTATGTTTCTAATATTATCCTTTGGCAACAAATATGTATGATAGGCATAGTAATAAGGAGAATGGGATCAAGTTGAAAGCATCAAGCTTTGATTTCCAATTGACCAAAAACATTCCTTGCAATGCATCTCTTCCAAGAGAATAATCTTGTGGGGCATCAATGTTAGCTAAGGGTTTATCACGAAGGTTGTGAAACTAGGGTTTTCACAAGCCAAGACATTATATTAATAAATGCTTCTAGGACAATTTAGCAATACCAAAGGCACAACATCACAAGTTGGTTGTATGATCACTTTAATGCAAATAAGGCATAAATAAAATTGCCACAAATTTTGCAAGGGTTGAGATCAATTGTGATATAACGAATCCATATATATTCCCAAGGAATTATGTCTACCAAGTTGGGGAATGTCGATATTAGTCTTAAAACTTGTCTACTTGATGAAAAATGTAATAGCAGGAAAATGTACATTCAACACAACAAATGAAAATCAAAACTCTATTCATCATCTCATGAAATCCTCCATCATTTTGCAACAACATTGGAAACAAATCATTTAGGATTCAAAATAATCATCTCTACTTTCCTTATAATTTCTCTTCTCTCATAGTGTAAACACTTTTTATAATAATCTCAATAGAAATTTTAAGATTGATTGCGCATGTTAGAGTAATTAGAAATCATATTCAAGTTGTACAACTGAAGGAACAATTGAACCACCTTAGTTAGTGCCATGAGATATTATGCCATGTAATATTGTCGAGCCCTTGTATGTCAAGGAGCTATAGTACATGTTATCCATTGCTTGATGACATGACTGTCGATTGATAAATTGTTTTCTAATTTTTTTATGAGGGGTAGAAAATTGATTTGATACTATAGAAATAATGGCATCAGGTGAGCCCTCCAGAGACCCCTCCATGAGAGGAGGATTATCAGTTACATTGGTTGTTTAGTTATGTCATGTTTTCAAGTAGGTTATATTTATTGTTCGTTGTCAAAAATTGATTAATGTGAATTTTTTATATCTGCACAGGTGGACACACTCATATGACTCATGCGCCTAGACACCAAATCAAACAAGAGGAGCCCCATAGATCTATTCCCATTCATCCCCAATTTCATAGAGCCCATTCTAAGGGGTATATTATACACGGTATAGGTACACATTAGATCAATTGCTAGTTAAAATTTTCAAGTTTACTTTATATTCAATGTTGAATAGGTGAATTTGTTTTTCAAATGAGATGTGTTTAATGTGAAAAAATTATGCTCCATAGGTGCAGATGTAGAAGTTGGGGTTGGCCCTATTGCTAGTGAGGTACAAAGGAGAACAATGTCTCAGCCTATGGCTTCCATCCCACACTAGGATAGTTCTCGTTCCGGTAAAATCTAAAGGAAAATTTATTGTTTGATGTATGTTTAATGTGAAAATTATTGTGTATCTCATGTACTTGTGTTATAAAACAATTTAATGTTTTGTACAGTGGCTAGTAGAGACCTTCATTCCTCAGAAGGGAACAATCCTAGTATGAGCGAAGATGATGAGATAGTTTTTCCATGTGGTATTTTCAAATGACCAGACAAGTTTTTTAAATACAAATCTTCCTTACAAATTATTTATTTTTTAATATGTGTAATAATTTAACATCTTACAAGTGGTGGTCATCGCCCTCCTAGTGGGAGAGGTCGTAGGGTTCATGAGTTTTCTCAAAATCCGAGCTATGATCCCCTTTACACCCATCCCATTGATATTCCTGAGCAGATGCCTTCAGAGGATATCATCTCCTTACTTACCATTGATGGGATGAGCGAGCATTCCTCAAGATTGCGCAATGAATTTCAAAGTTGAAATCTCTTTTTCCCTAGTCAAGATTGTCTCCAAATTGTTTTGCACAATTTGAAGAGTTTGATAGAGACTTATCATGGGGTTGGACCATCAACCCAATTTTTTTTTGACATGATGTGTAGGAGGAGAGCGTCGGTGATTGGTATCCACTCATACAATGAATTTAAAAGTAGGGTCACTAAAGAAATGACCTTGTCACTATTTGACTTGTGGCTTGAAGACAAAAAACATTTGAAGATTTCAAGATTCAATGACCCCAATATTGCACCTTATATTTATGAGAATTTTCTGTATGCATACAGGAAGTTCAAAAAATAATGGCGAGGTGCCACAATATTTTGTTAGGATGTTGTATGTTCAATTCTGAGAGCACATGGACCCTAACTATATAGATACGGGGTCCAAATTCTATGGAGCTGGAAAAAGTCATACATGTGAACAACATGATGCTATGTGAGATGTTGGGTTTAGGCCTCCAAAACCTCTTTTAGCACCTTGACCACCTAGGTTAGTTACACTTCCAGAGGAGTTAGCCCTTATCTCTAGTGTTTCATCAAAGATGAGGGAGAAGATGCAAGAACATATTGGAGCTGCTTTAGGAGGGGTGGAAGTTGACTTAGGGACAAGCTAACCTTCATCTAGTGAAGGCGTTCAGTCAGTTGTGAGTATTCCAGAGGACGTGTTTAGGTAGATGGAGCAAGATGAGCTTCTGGAGTATGCATACTCATGTAGAGACCACTATGAGTGAGCCATTACACAACAAATGCACACCATGGGTGAGGTATGTACAAGCATGTTTTGATATATTTTAAAATAAAACTTTATAAGATGACCTAGAGTGCATGTAACATGTTTTTTTGGTGTATATACATTTAGTCTCCAAAAAATTACGCGAATATATTTATTTAACTTATGCAGTTTACAAAATTCTTAGAACAACATTGCCTTGCCCCTGATCCTCATTCTGTAGATCATGGACACAATCATGCACATGTGCCACATTCATTACTATCTATCCATATTTTTGTATGTCAAATTGAAAATGAATTTATGTCACACAATTTTATATGGTATGAGTCTTAACATTATGGAATTTTCAGGTTAGCACTACACATGAAGGGCTTCCCAAAGACATGATACCTTCATATGTTCTAGTGGTTTCATAGGTATTATCTATCTATATTTTTACGTTAAATTTCAAGTGAATTTAAGATGAACATAATTTTATATGGTGTGGCTCTTAACATTATTGAATGTTCAGGTATGTGCTACACATCGAGGACTATTTGAAGAAATTATTCCTTCTTAGGTTCCATTTGTGACACAGGTATTGATACTTTTCATTAAGCATATTTATTATGTTTATTTTCACAAACTTTTCTATTAACTTCAGTTTCTACTTTTCAGGTTACAGATAATATTCAGATGATGCAAATTGAGCCTCAAGGAGATTTTGTAGGCTTCGGGTCAGAGAGTCTACATTAAACCATGGTAACCTCTTACCATTTCTTTTTTTGTATCATTTCCACATTATAAACAAGCTATCTACTGAATTTATAGACAGTTGAGAGGTTACTTTATGTATCTAGTGAATGCTAAAACTAATATTTAATTTTCAGTAAAAACTTTGAGCCATAGTCAATTCAATAGGTTTATGACAATATAGGTTCTTCATTTGTCTTAGAGGCATATGTAAAACTTTGTCGTGGCATCTATGATGACCTTATTTGACATTTTGTTTCCTTTTTTGTTACTTTTATTTTATTTTACTGTGTTTTTTGTTTTTTGTTTTTGTAGTTGGAGAGTCTTCCTACTATGGTTGTAGGAGTATGTTCTGATGAACCTAACCTACAACTTGGAGAAACTACCCAATTCCAAAAGTTGCTTTCAATTGGTATTTACATCAAATCTTATGTATTAATTGTCAATGAACTGCCATTTTATTTGTGTTTGTTTTATCCATCATGCAGCTGACCATTGGTTTTGTTTTTTTGACAGAGCGTAGTCCTCCTATAGAGGAAGATATTGATGCAGCTGCTAGCCTAAGGGATTCTCTCAACCATCTATCAAAAAATTTTCTAGGCACTTGGTTAGTTTGTATACCAGTCAATTTACTAGGGGTGTACTAACTATCAATTAAATTGATTGTACGAAGGAGGAGCTTCTAAGTTAAAATATGATAAGTAAATTTTCCAACTTAGTTCATAATGAACGAGTCTTAAAGTTGAAAGAGTAATTATATATCGTTACCTCCTACCATAATTCCTTTACATCATAATACCAAATTATAACTCTTCTATTGGAAACCATTAAACTCCTCACTTTGCACTAAAATTGGAAACTACCTCCCAAAGATTGTCAAATTTCAATTTTTCTCTTGTAACAATGATAGTCAAGAGAAAAATAACTACAGGTATCATGGGAGGTTCGCTTATATATAATGAACCCATTGAAGTAGTGATCCTAGGATCTTTCGACGACGTTCAAGTTATTTTTCAATAGGAAGGATGCATGGAATCTGTGCATCGGTTAAATGGTTATGATGGTGATATAACACTGGAGTTTTCCTTCATTTAGGGAAAAAAAAATTAGTTGTTGGAGTTGTTGTATAAGTGAGAGGAGAGTCCAACTAAATTAACTAAGCTTCCTCACGAAGTGGAGCAGTGGTACTGAAAACAAAAATCCAAGCTTGAAATTTTGCAACAAATCCTAGAGCTAGGAAAGAGTTTGGTAACATCGCTTGCTGGAGATGTTATGGGATTGTGTAGTTTTAGAACATTTTTTTCCTTGACCGTCTCAGACACTGTCACAATTTCAATATCTCGTAATTCCTACTCAGGTCCCTGAAAAATAAGGAAGCCCATGCACAAAAAGCAAACATATCAATATATTTCATCTCTCATCGTGGCCTTATCAGGTTACTCATGGTGCAATCTCTAAAAAAAGCAAGAAAATCCTGAGAAGAAGTCATTGCAACTCAAATGGTTGCAACGTCACTAAATTAGCCCAATGTTGTGTGACTCCACCCATCACAATTGTGAAGGAGGAATAATGTATTTTCATGAATCCCTTGGCTACAAAGTACCTACTAATTCATATTAAGGAAGAAGAGAAAAATTCTATTAAACCATAGAAGGAAAGTGATATTGACATTGAGATGATTAGTAGAAAACCAACCACCGAGAGAATGAGAGGGCATCAAAATAGGGCCCCCAGCGTTCCAAGAAAGAAGAGGACATGATAGATTCCTACCACCACCCAAACACCTGCTACTCCAAAAAAACAAGTAAGGCAGGAAGAAATCCTAGAACACCACGAAGACACGACCCCTACTGAAACATAAGAACTAGTAGAGTCAGTGACCTAGGGTTTGAATAATTTGGTCTGGTGGCCTTGCTACTCCATAATTACCAGCAAGGAGTGCTCTTAGGGAATATTTTTCCACTTTGATGGATGATAATTACATTATGAATCCATGGATATAGTTTCTTCTCATCTCAAGGACATGACTGTTTCTATTCCCGCAAACACAATTGATGCTACTCTCAGGGACACAATTGTTTCTAATCCTATAGGCACTCTAATTGACACTTCTATCATTGACCATGAAGAAGAAAGCACTAATTCTCTTGTGTGTGCACCTACAACCACTCTTGTAGAGAAAATTTTCTAAGAAGTGTAGAGAAAATTTTCTAAGAAGTGATTGTTTCCATTCCTACAAAGCATAAGAAGGTAAGGTGATTGCCCTCTTTACCTATGTATATGTCAGTTATTAGTCAAAATAAGTTACTTAGAATAAAGGCCTAGGAATTTCAATTCAAGACTGATGGAATGAACAAAAACTTGTATGAATGAAAATCCTTGGTTTGAAATGTATCTTCTTGGATGAAAACAACTAGAGAGGGATTTAAAAGGAGGGAGGACGGAAAGCAATGGGAATAGTGGAAAATTTTCCTATCCAAAATTTGTGACAAATATAAATTTTGCCACATGAAGAACAAAATTTAGTCAACATTCATAAAAGGCTTGAATTCAATTCACATTCGCATTATTTTGTACCCCTTTGCTATCCTATTAATTCTTTGGAGGATTCTACACATTTGAATGATTTTTCCTAGGAGCTTCGGCATTTCGTTCTTGAGGTTCTTTTTGGGTGTTCATGGTGGGTTTACAGTTTTTTAATTATTAGGAGTATGGTTCTATCTAGCTAGGGTTTGGATGTAGTATGAAAAGGTAAACATTCAAAGCCAAGACATGGATTTTTTCTATTTTATATGCAAGAGCATGGCCTAATCTAAGGTTTGTGGCTTAGATCTCATCACTTAAAGCATAAAATCTTCTTCAACCCTCAGCAAAAGCTTCTATCTAAGTGGCCTTAGTGACATTATCCTAAATCTTAGATTGGAGTTCCTACCATCTATTCTATTGTGCAAATCTTGGAGTCCTAACTCTCGTGTTTTATATTCATCAGCTAGGTAATGGCATTCCAATTTTTTGTAGTTAAAGTATTTGAAAAACTAGATTGGTGGATGAGGTGTCTAAACTAGTAAATGGATTTAGCATTTATGTTATTAAACCCATTATAGGCATCAATGGAGATTCCATTCTATCCACTTGGACCTAGTCAAATTGGATTGGAAGGAAAGAACTTAGCTAACACATCCTTCATTAGAAATATTTATCAGAACATCAAACTAATATTTTATTGCATCACTCCTTCGTATGTCAAAATCAACCAGAATCCTATACTTGTAAGCCTAAATGAAAACTTACTAATTTAGCAAAAATCAAAGCAAGATCAATTCTATCGACATACTGACTATCCTCCAAGAGGCATGTTCACAATTTCCCGGTGTAGTGTTAGGTACACTTGCATAATGAATCACAATGAGAATATTTCAGTGAAGAAACCAACTTGAATGTTTATTCATAATGACAAAGTTGTGATCTTATTAAGGACTTAATCATTCATGCAAATACTTAAACACTGTATGCTCAATCTAGGCACAAGTTTTCAAAGCAATTTCTTAGTTTCATTGTCCATGGCATGAACAGTGGCAACCCATTCTCTTACCATGCAACCCTCGGGAACATTGATATTTATTTCTTAACTTTTCTCTCCGTCCCATCTATTAAATTTGAAGGGTCAACTTGGTAGAGATGTCACAGTGTTTGTTAGGTCCCTATATTACTAGTATAGTCCCTTATTGTTGTTATTGTAACCCCATTATTGTTATTATTGTACCCTTTTAACCCCCATTTTGTTATTATTGTGCCCTTAAATTATTATTGTTAGGTTAGCTAGGATTACATTGTGGCCCACTAGGATTACATTATGGCCCTATGGACTCCTATATATAGAAAGGAGGTTTTGTAAATTGTATCATCCAAGAATTTTTCATTTATGTAATGTATTGGAGGTTTCCCCCTCGAAGTGGCTTATTTCTAAGGCGTTGATATCTCTTTTATTCTATTTTTGGAACTGGTTACACAACATTTGGTATCAGGGCTTTGGTTTCTAGGGTTTCGCTGCTCCAAATAGGTCATCATGGCATTTTAGTTATAACCTTTTTTTCTACGAAGTTTCAAAAGCTAAAATTTTTAGGGTGTGAAGCTGAAATCCTGAGGAACATTTTCAAAAAATTTCAGAGCTTGGTTCGCAATATTTTCATAGATGTGATCTATGGAAGTTAGGTCATTTTTCAAGCTCCTAAACAGGTCGTCGTGGAATTTGCGCTATAAAGTTTTTTCTACGGAGTTTCAGAAGCTGAAATTTTTAGAGTACAAAGCCAAAATCCTAAGGAAAATCATCAAAAAAATTCGGATCTTGTTTCATAATATTTTCGGAGATATGATCTGTGGAAGGTAGTGCTTTTTCAGGCTCCTGAATTTCATCTCAAAGAGGTGATCGTGGGAAAATACTCACAACTCTCTCTCTGAGCATCAGATTGGAGTTCCGTAAAAATTGGTCAAAATTACACAGACTTCATTGTTTTGGATATCAATTTCAGAAACGAAGGATGAAACAGTGACACGTGGCAATTCATACAAGTTCGCTCTACTAAACCAATCCATTATTAGGTCATTGTGGGAGATTGGACACAACTTTGTCTTGGAGAACCCAAATCAGGTCAGACCTATGGCATTTGAAAGATAATTTAGAGGGCTACGTTGGTACCAAAATTCAAATATTGAAGTGCTACAATCACAGAGATAATCCAATTTCAATATCGAGCTCCTCAAAAGCAAGAAAAAGGTGTGTATTTTTTTTCCGAATTGCATAAGTCTTGTTTGAAGAATCAATTTGAATTAATTCCAAGGGCATATTGTAGAATAGATATCAGTATTGGGTTCTAAAATATTCCCCTTAAAAATAATTCAACACCCATTAAGCCTTAAGAAGGCTCTACTATGACTCATGAAGATGAAGAATTGCAACATGATCTATCAAAATTACAAGAGCAAGTGCGACAAATTTCACTCTTGCAAAGAGCAACAAAAAATGAAATGGAAGTTTTGAAGAAACACATGGAAGCGAAGATGGACGTTTTGAAGAAATGCATGGAAGCTGGCATGGAAACTAAGATGGATGACATGAAAGACAACATGGAAAAAATGAAGAATGATCTAAAAGAAGACATTGAAGGTTTGACAAAGTTGATACAAGAAATGTTTCCTAATGGTGAAAAGATAGTAGAAGAACCTCATGATGAGAACAAAATAAATGTTAATCATGATTTCATAAACTCTAATGTTAGCGGGAAGAACCACCATATTCCAAAAATGGATATGAGGAAGTTTGATGGAAAGGATCATGTAACATGGATACTACAGATGGAGCAATATTTTGATCTCCATAACGTGAAAAACACACAAGAGGTACGCATTGCAACTTTACATTTAGAACAAAATGCATTTGTATGGTATCGATGGATTTGCTCCCATAAAAAAATTGTCACTTGGTCAATTTTTACGGAGGAAATGATAGCACATTATGAGGATACAAAGAGCAACACCTTCTTTAGCCAATTGATCAATCTCAAACAAAAGGGTTTAGTGGGGCAGCACATTGAGGACTTCCAAAAATTGAATATAAGGGTAACTGATATTCCATAGGAACACAGGATCAATATCTTCATAGGCACTTTAAAGGATAACATCCAACTTGAGTTTTTCATTCTAGAATCTGATTCATTGGATAAGGCATTCAGGTTGGCAAGAAAAGTTGAATGTAAAATTATGGTGACAAGGAAGCCTACCACTCAATTCTATAAAGAAGGAAGTGTTGCTACGCCTAGATTTCCACAACCTACAAGGTTGACACCACAAAATTTGGAAGAAAAAAGAGCAAAAGGGATTTTCTACAGTTGTGATAGCAAATACACTAAAGGTCATAAGTGTGCTGAGAAGAAATTATTGTACATAGATTGTGAAGAGGAAGAAGAAAATGAACAAGAAGAGGATATACACCAGGAACCAGCCCTAGAAGAGGAAGAAATGAATCCGACCATATCGTGTAATGCACTGGCAGAAATTACCACTCCTCAAACTCTCAAGATAGAAGGACAAATCAAGAAGAAAAAGGTAATAGTGTTGATTGATTCAGGTAGCACCCATAATTTTATTCATTGTAAGGTAGCCAAGGAATTAAATTGTTTCCTATACCCAGCACCAGAATGTCAAGTGATGGTTTCAAATGGAGGAACTATAAATTGCTCTGGAAAATGCCATAATATCAAGCTAACTATGGGGGAATATGTATTGACTAGTCCAATGCTTTCCATTCCTATGGGAGGTGCTGATGTTGTACTAGGAGTACAATGGTTACAATCTTTGGGGACGGTAGCTTTTAATTTTAAAGAACTTTTCTTGAATCTTCTTTTAGAAGTAAAGGAATTCGAATTACGAGGTATTGAAGGGAAGCCGGGAAGGATAATAAGCTCTAATGTCATGACAAAGCTTCTAAATAAAGAACAACAAGGCGTAATTGCACAATTATGCTCACTAGAAGTTCCAACATCAAAATAATCTATTTCTACAAATCTCCAAAGAGTCTTGGACAATCATTCCAAGGTGTTTGAAACTCCCAAAGGACTCCCACCTATTCGTGATCATAATCATGTTGTTCATTTGATTCCAGGAAGTGTTCCTCCAAACATCAGGCCTTATAGATATCCTTACTTCCAAAAGAGCGAAATTGAACGTATGATTGTAGAAATGTTTGAGGCGGGTATAATTCAACTTAGTCAAAGTTCTTTCTCTGCTCCTGTAGTATTGGTACACAAGAAGGATGGATCATGGAAAATGTGTCTGGATTATAGGGAGCTCAATAAGCTCACCATTAAAGATAAATTTCCCATTCCTGTGATTGATGAATTATTGGATGAACTACATGGAGAAATTTATTTTACCAAGTTGGATCTTCGTTTAGGATATCATCAAATTAGAATGAAGACTGAAGATATTCTGAAAACAACATTTCGAACTCATGAGGGTCATTATGAATTTTTGGTCATGCCTTTGGCCTTACCAATGCACCTTCTACATTTCAAGGGTTGATGAATTCCATTTTCAAACCCTTCCTTAGAAAATTTGTGCTAGTATTTTTTGATGATATACTAATCTACAGCAGGTCTTGGAAGGATCATGCTGAACATGTTGACAGGGTGCTCAAACTATTGCAGGAGAAACAATTATATGCAAAAAAATCCAAATGTTTCTTTGGAGTACAAGAGGTGGAATATCCGGGTCATATTGTATCTCACGAGGGTGTTAAAGTAGACCCTAACAAAATTAAAGCCATTAAGGAATGGAAAGTCCCCACAACCATAAAGAAGTTGCGAGGATTTCTCGGGTTAACAGGGTATTATCGCAAGTTTGTTAAGAATTATGGGAGAGTAGCAGCACCTCTAACAACATTATTGAAGAAAGATGCATTTTCATGGACTCCTGAAGCAACTAAGGCCTTTGAACATCTTAAAGAGGCAATGTGCCTAGCACCGGTCTTAGCTACGCCAGACTTCACAAAAACCTTTATTGTGGAATGTGATGCCTCATGAAATGGAATTGGTGCGGTTTTAATGCAGGAAGGAAGACCCATTGCTTTTGAAAGTCGTCCAATCAAAGGAAAGTATTTACAGAAACCTATTTATGAGAAGGAAATGTTAGCAATACCGCATGCACTAAAGAAATGGCGAACTTACCTAATGGGAAGACACTTCAAGGTAAAAACTGATCATGATAGTCTTAAACACTTTTTGGAACAAAGACTATCTTCAGAAGAGCAGCAAAAATGGGTCACAAAGATGTTGGGTTATGATTTTGAAATAATCTACAAAAAAGGAAAGCTTAATGTTGTTGCAGATGCACTCTCAAGAAAGAATGAAGAGGTGGAAGCATTGCTTTGTGCCATTTCTATTATCCAACCAGATTGGATAACTCAAGCAAGAGATGAATGGAAGAAGGACAAAGATGTATGGACACTCATTCAAAAGTTGCAGCAAGATCCTAGTACATCTGATACATTTAGTTGGAAAAATGATTCCTTATGGTACAAAGATCGCTTATATCTTTGTAAGAACTCCCAACTAAAACAAAAGATTCTTCTGGAATTGCACACTTCTCCTTTAGGAGGACACTCAGGATTTTTAAAAACTTACCACAGGGTGAAGAAAGAATTCTTTTGGGATGGCCTTAAATCTGATATTCGAAAGTTTGTGGCGGAATGTTTGGTTTGCCAGCAGAATAAAGTGGAAACAATTAAGACCCCAGGACTTCTACAACCTTTATCCATTCCAAGTCAACGTTGGGAGGAGATTTCAATGGATTTTATCACAGGTTTACCTATGTCCGAAGGAAAGAGTGTCATCATGGTGGTAGTTGATAGACTTACCAAGTATGCACACTTTTGTGCATTATCTCATCCATTTAAAGCAAGTACAGTTGTTACTACATTTATGGACAGAATTCAAAAGCTACATGGAAGCCCAAGGGTTATTGTGAGCGACAGAGATCCCATTTTTACTGGAAATTTTTGGACGGAGTTATTTTCTTGTTTGGGTATTCAATTAGCTCATAGCTCATCTTATCATCCTCAATCTGATGGTCAAACTGAGATCGTAAATAAATGTTTGGAAGGATATCTTCGTTGTTTTGTATCTGATAAGCAAACACAATGGGTCAAGTGGTTACCTCTTGCTGAATGGTGGTATAACACTTCCTTCCATACTGCAGCAAAAATGACCCCATTTATGGCACTTTATGGATATCATCCACCATCCATCACATCATCTTTAAGGAAAATTCGAAGGTTCAAGCAGTGGAAGATCACATCGAGCATCAGCAAGAAGTTCTCCAACTCTTAAAGGATAACCTGAATTTGGCACAAAATCGAATGAAACAACAGGCAGATCAACATCGTAGAGAGAGAAGTTTTGATGTAGGAGATTGCGTATTTTTACGGCTACAACCATACAAACAAATGTCCCTCAAGTAAGCAAAGAAGGATAATAAATTATCGCCAAAGTACTATGGTCCTTACAGGGTGTTGCAAAATATTGGTACTATGGCATACAAATTGGAGCTTCCTGCTTCTTTACGAGTACATCCAGTTTTCCATGTTTCATGCTTAAAGAAGGTTATAGGTGAAGATCTTCCAGTTCAAACAGTATTGCCAGAACTTGATGGGGAAGGGAAAATCATATTGGAACCTGAAGCAGTCATGGAAAAAAGAACTCGACAACTACGGGATCGATCAATTTCAGAGTATCTCATCAAGTGGAAGAACTTACCCACTGAAGATTCTACATGGGAGGATGAGAATTTTATACAGAAGCACCCAGAGCTACTCAAGCGTTGAGGACAACACTTTTTTGAAGGAGAGGGGCATGTTAGGTCCCTATATTACTAGTATAGTCCCTTATTGTTGTTAGTGTAACTCCATTATTGTTATTATTGTACCCTTGTAACCCCCATTTTGTTATTATTATGCCCTTAAATTATTATTGTTAGGTCGGCTAGAATTACATTGTGGCCCACTAGGATTAAATTATGGCCCCATGGACTCCTATATATAGAAATGAGGTTTTGTAAATTGTATCATCCAATAATTGTTCATTTATGTAATGTATTGGAGGTTGCCCCCTCGAAGTGGCTTATTTCTAAGGAGTTGATATCTCTTTTCTTATATTTTTGGAGCTCGTTACACAACAGTGTTGCAAACTGGGATCCTTGTCCTCCATTTTTAGTTAATCAATCTGTAATAATATCTCCCTACGAGCTTCATTATTCTCTAGTAAGACATTGTTGGGGAGTGATTTCATGTTCTAGTATAGCTCGATTATACATAGATATTAGTTTTGGCACCCTAAAGTATGGCCTGAATCAATCACCCACTCAACCATAGAGGCCAAGACCTCCTCATCAACTTTCTCATCATGTTCAACATGAAATTCAATATCAACATAGTTGATTTCCTATTGTATAGCAGCAGGGGTTTGGGAATGATATCTTTGTGCTTCCTTATGAGATTTAATTTTGCCTTGAGCACTCCCTTCTACTTGAGAAGAGGACCCTCAACAGGATTTGGTTCTTTGTCGTGGCATTGGATTTTTCAAGAAGGAGAGTAATAGAGTATGGGTATGCACAAAAGTGAGGACTTCAAATTGATATAGAAATGTCCAACAGGAAGGAGCTTCAATGGTGTAAACATCAAGTAAGGCTGAGCGTAAATGAATTTAAAGTTGGAGAGGAGAAGGTGTAGGGTTGTGGGCACCACCAAAGGAGGTAGGAATAATACTAAGGATCATAGAGGCTTCCCAAGGTGCAAGGGGGACTCAAGTAAATGATTGTGTAAGAAAAAGCCTGAGTTCACAACTTAATTTCCCTACTTTGACAATTGCAAATTTGATCTATTTACAATAGACTATAATAGTGGAATAAGACAACCATGCATTAAGGAAATTTTGTAGATGCAATATTGAATTATCTCTGAGGGCTCTCAGGATGAATAGTTGGGTTTGTGATGGAGACCTTTGGTACCACCTATTGGAATAGGATCTCCTAAAAAGCTACGAAACTGGTCCATTTTGGATATTTTTTATTAGATTTAATCTAGCGGAGGGGTTTTGGGGTGGGTCAAAGCCCTGAAAGCATTGTATTGGGTAAAAGGGTAAACCAAGGGTCCAAAAACCACGGTTTGTAGACCATAGGAAAGATTAGGCTAGATTGCTATAAATAGAGGACCATTTTTGTATTGAAAGGTAGGATATGATGAGATATTGATGCAAATTGTGATTTAAGCTATCTGTTTGGGTTTTGGGGAATGGACTCCTGCTGGATGTGTCCACGGAGATCCAAGTCTAGCTATGTGCTAACCCTGCTGTTGTGTGCACAGGTTGGGAAGGGAATTGTAAGGAAGGATCGATGAATGAATGAATAAGAAGGATTAATAGAGAACTGAATCTGTGAGAAATATGGTGTGAATTGTTGGTAATTGTTGCATTGTGTATTTTCTATCTTTAAGCTGTGAATATCTACGTAAGTGTGTTTCTAGATCTGGATCTATTCTGTTATGTTTATATATTGTTTTGTTATTGTCATAAAACCATATAACTATAAATATAGCACATGTGGATGCGAACATAGACCTAATTAACCCTGCGCAGAAAAAGGTAATCAGGGATTACAGGACCTAGCGCAGCTCTTCTTGGTTTACCCATCCTTTCTCAGGGTGCGAAAACCTGGTTCCAGCACCAACCCATACTACTTCGGGTGAGACTTTGACATGCGCAAGCAGGTCATTGCTGAAAGGGCCAGTAGTATAGGGGTTTGTTGGCAAACCTTGCACATCGAACCTGGGTTAGGACCCCTCGAGGCAACAAATGGTTCTGTTTCTGGGACCTCGAATAATTCTGAGGAAGTGATCTGGTACTGAAAAGCAATTACTGAAGATCTGACACGGAAGTGAATGAGCGCTACTCTGGAGGAGAGTAAAACATGGAGCAGTAGGTATTATCAAACTAATCTAGAAAAGAATCACTCTGTCCATAGCCCACCAAGGAGGGAAACGACGCAAGGTTCATCAGGCTCACAGGAGGGCAAGCCCTCAACTGGAGCCTGATTAGAAGGAGACATGGTAGTACACTTGAAATTACCTACCTTTAAAGGCGCGACCAATGAAGACATGGATCATTTTTTGTTCGTGGCCGACTCAATATGGACGGCACAGGGGGTGGTGAGCGATACTGTGAAAAGAGCACAATTTTCCTTAGCCTTTGAAGATAGAGCGTTGGATTGGTATATGCGGTACATATCTCAAAAAAGAAGCGCATCCCTTCAAAATATGAAGGATGCCCTAAAAAAACAGTTCCAAAAGCCAAAGTCATACTCTCAGTTGGAAGCCGAAGTAAAAGACTTCAAGCAAGGTACGTCTGAGTCGGTATGGGAGGCTGATCAGCGATTGAAGAAAGAAATTAGGGAAGGAGGGTTCAATTATGACGAAAAACAACACACGGAATGGTTCATCACTTTTTTGTTACCTCACATGCTCACACCGATGAGTCATCAGACCTTTGAGTCACAGGAGAAAGCTGTGGAAGTCGCCATGAAACTAGAAGCCACCCCCCAAAAAGATACAATGGCAGGGGCATAACAAATTCAGGAATAGCTTGGGGCTACGCACATCGAAATACAAAACCTGCGAAAAGAGTGGGGAAAGGACGGTTGCGCAGATCTTTGGTGCATAAGATGTCGGGTGTCTGGCCACAGAAAGGATCAGTGCCCTCTACTAATGGATTACATGTAAGTGGGAGGACCTAGTGCGGTACATCCAGGAGCAAGTAGGGACCCTATTCTATCATGACCAAGGTCAAATGGACCTGCGCTATAGTGTGATGATTGTCGGGTAGCAGGACTGCATGATACAAACCATTGCCCTCACCTAGGTGCGTATGTCCTAGAACTAAAGCAAAAATGGTGTAGATTTTGACGATAAGTGGGACACGATGAGAAGCACTATTGTAATTATGATTTAATGATGGATCATGGGAGCTTATATAGGGTACAATCGGACCCTGCGTCGCCAATAATTTCTGTGCACCTTGGAGGATCACCGGCCAAAGGCAGAGGAGGTCGGGGAGGAAGCGCAGAACGAGGACGTAGGCAGCTAATCTGTTATAACTATGGGGAAAGCAGACACTTTTCCAAAGAATTCCCAATTCCACCAGACCATCATGCAAGTATTGTAGACAGCTGGGCCACGTGGTGGATGATTACCCAGTTTTAATAGCCAAGATGCAGGAAAAACAACCCACCCTTATGCAGAACGTACAACGAGTTAAAACTAAGCTAATGAATGTGAATCCAAGTGTAAAAATCATGACACACAGCAGGATGGTCACGCAGGCATCAAAGGAGGAGCTTTCCCCTCAGAAAGGATTGAATCTTAAAGAACAAGAACCATTGGCAGGCCCCGCGCAGCAGCCGCCGCACCCCCAGATAGAAGAAGGAGTTGAGCCCTTTTTGAAGGCATGTCTGAAGTTGCTACGAAATGCATTGGTCGTAGGAAATCTCCAAGCACTACTGAATTCCTGCGCAGCATGACCCAATTTGACCACTAGGACCAAGTATGTACATAAACTATACATCTATAAGAAACACACTGTAAGAGAGATGCAGTTGACTGCGAAGATCGGTGACTACGAAATGGATCACATTTATAAATTGACTGCACGGGATGAAGATTAGGTTAACCACATGGATGAAGGAGTGCTCTGCTGGGAAAAGTACAGTGAATTTTTTTCTGACTTTGATGAGGAGCTGGAAAATTGGCAAGGTCGGTTGCATGAGGTTTCAATGTTACGATGTCTTTGGACCACCAGTATTTTCTGACCCATCTCTACCAAGGAAAGAGACTTGCATTGCCGCGATGATGCATGAGCTAGTACGAATATTATTGAACCTAAGAGTCCCACGGAATGCAGGCAAGGAGCCCTGCCACTAACACTGCGTGGAGCACCTATGCAAGGGCCGGTATTCTTCACTCAAGAAAAGTATTGGAATAGGGTGATCCTATGCTTTGGGATCCCAGTTACCGGACGGGCCCCGCGGTCAGTCAACCTACGCAGATACTTGCTGACATATAACACTCAAGGGAGCGTTCGAACCTTGCCTGGACAGGCTCACCTAGCTACCATTGCCCTAAGTGTGTGTTTGATTACGGACCCACCTGAACCCACGTGCAATTGGGAGAATTGGCGCCCACTTCAAATAATAGATGGCATGATGATGCTTGACGCAGATCTACCAAACCAGGATGTTTCACCTAAGGATGAAGAGCATGGCTCGCAAATATTGGTGGCCAACTGGCCACTCTGGTACCTGATCCCTATTATGGAGCACCTCGCATCTAAAATTCTGTGGAAGAGACATCGGGTATGAATAACGACCATTAGTATAACCCATGTGGATAAGAATAGAACCCTAAAATTATGCAAAAGAGGTGGCAGACCATCAATGCAGCCATTTATGGTACGTTTAATCCGAATTTCCAATGGTAAGTGTCTCGTCTGAGCTACTCCACCATTAAATGGCTCTAGACAATGTGCGGTTGGAAGAATAACTTTGCACCAGGCTATTTATTGGTTCTACAACATGCTCTTGTTATTGGCCTACTGGTTTTCTGTGATCATTAACAGTCTTTGGAACACCTATTCTCTTATTTCTATAACGGACCCTAACCCGCCGAATGATCTATTCCCGAGCTTCTCAGTACCTGCAGGCATTGTCTTGGGAGGGGCTAGGACTACTAAGTGTAGCCAAAGGATCAAGCACTGGCTTCCTACAGAAAGAATTCGCTGTGAACCATGCACAGAAAGGCACCAGTACTGAAAAGTTGGAATAACCAACCTTCGCACCCCAGGGATAACAAGGGGACCCAGCCGGATGGCCTTAAGTGCAGAGGAGGGTACGTTAGTACCAAAGTACCCAGCCCACACCATCACAATCAGGTCACCATTGGTTCTGCGACAAGAAGGCACACTGAGATACAAGGACATGCTGCGACTGCTTTGCAACTCCAGAGTACCGCCCAACAGAAGCAATTTTTGTTCACTCCCTCTCACTACCCTAGTTGGCACTCATGATCCGACCATGAAGGACATCCAAATAGATTTGGTGCAACTATCTCACACAAAACTCAAATAATTATACACCAGAGTGTTGCAAGAGGCGTGCCAACATGACCAAACTACGCAACAGCAGTCTCACATACCTCCGAAAGTATGGGCCTAGCGGATTGCATTGATCACCAACGCAAAGCATATTATTCAGGAGCATCTCACACAGGGCGCGCAGTTGGTCGAAATAGCGACACAGTTATGGATAGCAGTCCAGCACCATTCTATGCTTCAGCATATCCAGGAGGAATTACAACAGGTGGAGACTTCTTGGGATCAAGTCAGCACTTCCTCGCCATCCAACGTCTACAAGCACTATTCAACCGTCATGGACAAGATTGAGCACCTTTGCCACACCAAGCATGCCATCCAAAAATGGTTGAAACCATGGGTTGATACCGCACTCTAGCTGGCCCACGATGTTCAGTCTGTAATCGTGCACCTCCACTAGCTACTTGAATGAGTTACTGTGGCTCCAGATGGTCCTGCCTCCCTAACACTTGTCAACATTGTGCAGCATGTTGTGGCCAAGAGTTAGGAAGTGCTCCATCCACTCGTCTGCACTCTTCATACCTTGCGTGCGCAAATTGAAGCCACACCACCGTAGTGACACGGGATGAGTCACAAGATTGTGTTGGGGGACTGTTGGAATAGGGTCTCCTAAAAAGTTGTGAAACTGGTCCATTTTGGACATTTTTGGTTAGATTTAATCTAGAGGAGGGGTTTTGGGGTGGGTTAAAGCCCTAAAAGCGTTGTATCGGGTAAAAGCGTAAACCAGGGGTCTGAAAACCACGGTTTGCGGACCATAGGAAAGATTAAGCTAGATTGTTATAAATAGAGGACCATTTTTGTATTGAAAGGTAGGATATGATGAGCTATTGATGCGAATTGTGATTTAAGCTATCTGTTTGGGTTTTAGGGAATGGACTCCTGCTGGCTGTGTGTGCGGAGATACAAGTCTAGCTGTTTGTGGACCCTGCCACTGTGTGCGCAGGTTGGGAAGGGAATTGTAAGGAAGGATAAATGAATGAATGAATAAGAAGAATTAATAGAGAACTAAATATGTGAGTAATCTAGTGTGAATTTTTGGTAATTGTTGTATTGTGTATTGTGTATTTTCTGTCTTTAAGCTATGAAGATCTGCGTAAGCATGTTTCTAGATCTGGATCTATTTTGTTTTGTTTATATATTGCTGTGTTATTTTCATAAAACAATATAACTATAGATATAGTTCACGTGGATGCAAACAGAGACCGCGGAACAAGGTAATCGAGAATTACATGACCTAGCGTAGCTCTACTTTCTTTACCCCTCCTTTCTCATGGTACGAAAACCTAGTTCCAGCAACCACCCATACTACTTCGGGTAAGACTTTGACCTGTGCAAGAAAGTCACTACCGAAAGGGCCAATAGTATAGGGGTTTTTTGGCAAACCTTGCACACCAAACATGGGTTAAGACCCCTCAAGCCAACACCACCAGTTTGGAGACCTTTGGTTCTAGCACCTGCGAACCCCTACTTCTTCATGAAATTTTTCCTCGTAGATTACATGCCCTCACCACAAGGAAAGTCTACGCCCAAAATGAGCATGTAAAATTAAGGAACCTAGGAAGGTTATGGACCTTGGGAGGATATTGTGCAACTTAGGGAAAAGGGTTGCCAACCCCTTCAACCAAGTTAGAAATAAGAGACCCATAGGGGAAATAAAAGTATGGATAACACACAAAAATATACCAGGAGAGTGGAAAAGTGAGAATAGGTTGAAACTTCAGGGAAGGGGAGGGAAGGGGAGGGGAAAGGTTGAGCTTGGTAAGAATGGGAAGCTCGTATGGGGATTCTGATTAGTCTCAAGTAGACCATGGAATAGAGAGATATTTTATTCGATTTTTAGGAGAATTTATGACCAAAATTAATCCACAGTGGAATTTGTGACCATGAGAGATTAGCGGGAACCATATGAAATTATTGGCGTATGCATGAAAATTATCATTTAAGGAAAAACAGACATAGGGGATTGCTATTTGAGGAATATCACTTTGGTATTGAAAATGTTGTGTGGTATGGCCAGTGGTGTTCCCAAGGAGTTTTGGGACTTGGTCATTTCTAGTAATGTTTCGAGCACTCTTTTGGAATTTTCCAAGCCCACCTAGGTGCCCAAGATGGGCGTGGGATGAAAACCCATAGGAAAATATCACCTTGTGAATGCCAATGACCCTTTAAGAGAAAATAATTTGGAGGTGTCTCTTATCTAAATAATTATGTCAGGTGCTTTCCTTGCCAAGGTAATTTTGGGAATGAACTGCATTTGTTGTTCAAGTGTTTGTATTTTGAGTATTTTTTGAGAGCATGTAGATTTTGGCACTGGAAAAAAATATGAAATTCATTTTTGAAGTCATTATCATAGTTATTCTGACATTGATTCATTTTCTGTGACTTTTATAGAATGATTTTGAGTTTGAAAAACGGGATTGGTTGACTGTTAGTAAATATGAATTACCAATCAGTACTAGATTGGTGAGTATGATTTCACAAATGCTTCTCTTTAATAAAGATGGAAAAGTCACTATTAACTAGAAATCATTTTTGTTGGCCTTGCTTTTTTTAGTTGTGCAAATTGAATTTGTCGGTGGTTATAGGGAGGAATCATGTATTTGCAACTTGTGCCCTTCAATAAAATTCCTTGTAATCTGTGTTGTTTTTTCTTGAATTTATTTGCAAATTATGGGGTTGAATCCTCCATTTGGTGTTAAAGCTGCTCTTGCAAACAAATTTATTAACAAAGCCTTGGATTTCAAGCCAAAGTTGGTCATCCTTATTGTTCCAAAAGAAACACAGAGTTATATTATTTTTCATTATGGAAGGGTATTAAATTGATGAACTCTTTTAATGCAGAACTATAGGTTAATGAAGTTAGGTCATCATACATATTGTAATAAACCATATTTCATTTTAAAGCTAAGAATACTACAAAATATATACATCTTGAATCAATTATGTGGCCAATATTTGTTATGTTTATGTGATATGACATTTCTTGGTTTGAAAATTTTCTTGAACAGACTTGATGAGAAAATGGGATCAAATAAATATGATATTATTTAGGAGGATTCGGAGCTTTTGAGAGGCCAGGTGTTTCTGTGAACTTGAATAGAACAAAAATTTGCTTCATTGTGTACATTGATGATAGTTAGGCACAGAGAAATTTGATACTAATAACTTTCAGCAATGTATTACACAAGTTTAGACAATCTTGTTTTCATTTTAAATTCATTCTGTAATAATTATTGTGTTTGTTTACAGTCATTTTTTTCCCTGTTCTGCTGATTCTGAGGACAATTTACTCAGCCAGTGGAACTTGGTGTCACCACCACTTTATCTATGGAGTTGAGCAGATTGGACTGAGACACACAAGACAATAGCAATTAACTAGGGACATACTGGTAAGGGGACACAAGAGAAGAACATGGTAACAACTTAGAACAATGTTCTATATACATAGCTTCCCAATGATGGAGAACGAAATGATTTTCAGACGTTTCAAGGGAAATCCACCTCAAAAATACATTCTGAGAAATATGAGAAAGATTCTGGAATTGGCATAAAACCTGTTAACCTATATGGGGCTCACAACAGAGAAAATGAGAAAGAATCAAAACATGACTCTTTATCCTTTTTACAAAGAGTAGACGAGTTACAATGGAAAAATGGTTCATCTTTCAAAATTAGAGAGGAACACAAGGAATCCCCATACAATAGACATATTGCAAATAAGGAAAAGAACTTTTATGTTTATGATCCTACCAATGATCACCCAGGTAAACTTTTGGAGCAAAATCATGCAAGGAGATAGGACAAAGGAGGTCGTGATGATGAAAGTGGGCGTAAGAAAAATCAGAAGGAAATATCACTGTCTAGAGAAAGAATAGATAGAATAGATAAATAAAAATATGAAAATGGGAGATATGATAAAGGTAGGCATGAAACAGACAAACGTGATAAAGACAAATCTAAAAATGAGAGGTCTGACAACGGCCAGTTTGATAAAGAATGAATTGCTACATCACCACCATCAATGAGAATGGAATTTGGGAAGGATCAAGTTTCAGATCATTTTCAAGAGCAGGGTTCTTTACCTATTAATGCCCTAGAGTGTTTTGGGAGGGTATATGAGTGAGGACCTCATAATAGGTAAGATATTGTTGGAGGACATCACATTGGTTCAACTGGTTTGGCACAAGAGTCTGTAAGAGGTTACCAGGGAGTGGCACCTAATAATGTTGTTGAAGGCTATAATATAGGTTATCGAAGGGTATTTGGTGGTGCAGATGATGCTCTTGGAAGAGGAATTCATAGAGGAGTTTTAGAGGAATATGGAAGAGGGTTGCAACTAGGTCGTCTTGGTAATTTTGAAGAGGAATATGCAGCTGGAGAAATAAGTAGAGGTATTCACAAGAATTTCCCTAGTAGTTTGGGATCATAATATTCGTGGTCTCCCATTGATTTTCAAGTGCTATAGAGTGGTGGCATAGTATAAAACAAACAACAACATGATTTTGATTCTGAACGACCAAGGTTTTCTCAATATGACAGAGGTTCTGAGTGGTTGATGGGTGATACCACTGAAAGGGGCAGATATTATATTGACCATTACTCCCATGTAAACAACATCTACTCCAGAAATTTGGATCTCATGCCTGATATGCCTCACTCATTAATGCTAGGCCAAAAACATGACGATTCCCCTCAACTCCATTCTAGATTGCAATATCATTCGGGTGCTTATGAATGCACAGAGCTGACCTCATCTACAATGGACTATTATGCTCCTGTACTGGATCAACAAATGAACTATACAAGATAAGGTTTGCACGAGAGTGATCAAGCACCTAGGAACATTTATGGGGCCGAGCAAGTACATGGATCCCAGAAATTTCCTTTTGATCACGGGGTTTGCCACCAGGATAGAAAAATCCTTATCCACATCAGAGTTCATCGAGTTGGATTGATGAATAAAATTGGAAGATCCTCAAGGACTTGCATATTTTAATATATTCTTTCTGTGGATCTTTCGTTGCATGCCTATGTAAAATTGTTTACATTTTGAAGATTAATAATAGTTTTCCAAGATCATATTTGTAGCCTTAATTTTGAAATGCTTGTAATTTTTTTTTCTAGTGTATGGGAGACCATAATTGGCTCAGTCACGGTAATAGGTTATTCTGTTGACTATTCAAAATGTCAGGTCTAATCTTTGTCACCCATAAAATAGTGCGTCCAAATTCCAGGAAGTTTGAAGCCTTAACTATTTTCTTGTAGTGGGAGTGTGTAGATTACGAAGACAAATGATTACATTGTAGAAGTTGCGTTATTTCACCAACCTGACCATTTATTTAGTACTGTCCTCTAATATATCTACCATCACTTTATATCAAATTGATTTTGTGTTTTCAGTCTTTACATATTGTTGAAATGCTGGTCATTGGTTTTAAATTATCACTTTATATACCAATGATGTGATTTTCATCTATATATTATTGAAAGTCTTGTTATCACTTTTATGGAAATCATCTAGTTCAGTTAAGCTTTTCTAGGTAATATTTTTTTTTACGGGAATCATACTAGTTAAACACGTGAGTACTCTTTTTAGGAAACTTAATTTATTGGTCTTGTAACTGTTTAGGTTTAATTGTTCAAGCAGCCAATGATTCCAATGAACATAGAACATTAAATGCATAACATTTCATTACCAATACTTTACAAATATATTAATCTTTTATTTCCTTTTTGGGGTTATACATCCCTTTTTTCAAATATCATATCTTCTGCTTCTCTTACAATTGAATAATATACAAAGTTAATTTTATGGAATAAAACTAGTTAAAATGAGTTGTGGTATACACTTGCATTGGTAAACCTCTCTCTTCCCATACTCCGCTACAAATATCTTACTATTTTATTTCCATTTTGGGTCATACCTTCCATTTTTTGTTATCATATCGTATGTTTCTCTTAGAATTGAATAATATACATAATTAATTTCATGGAATAAAACTAGTTAAAATTTGTGGTATACACTTACATTTGTAGACCTCGATCTCTTCCCAGAATCCCTCTATACCCCATCCAAATGAACTCTTTATGAAGGGAAATTGTTGTATCCACTAACCTGCACCTACACCCAAGTGCATATATGTAGCTTACATATTACATCAATATGGGTCCCAAATTGGAACATTGTGAGTTGGGTGGGATTTCCTAAGATCCATGTCCAATTAAGGAGTGGCCATATTTGCTATTACCAAATACCTGTTGGCCTGTTTCTATGAAAAAGTTTTAGCCAATGGTAGGCGTGCATGCTCCCTTGTGGGTTGTATCCCTATTTAGGGTCTTCTTAAATCAGTATTAGCTTGACCTTCCCTTAGCCTTCCTATGCGGGCAGGGTGATGGATAGCACTTATCGCCCATCTTACCAGAGACAACGAAGTGGAGATCCTCCCTATATGCTCTGCTCAAATTGAGGTGTCAGAAGGCCATACCCACCCACTTATTCCAAAGGGACTTGCATTTGTTGTGTTGATTGATTCTAAAATCTTGAATTTTGGATGCCATATGTTATCACCAAAATAGGACCCTGATAGGCTGCTGATCAGACTACCTCAATGTCACTATTTCAAACCAACCTTTTAGTTAAGGCTTAGCCTCCTCAGCCTGAGAGGGCTCTCCCAAGGGTTTATGATATTGATTAATGATAATATAGTTGGCTAACTCTATCTTAGTTTTGTGTGTTTTTAGGTTGAAATATGAAGGCTTGCTACCATTGGGTTATGGCGTCAATAAGTCAGTAGATTCAGTGGCAAGGTTTCTGGACATGGAAGCTGAGGAAAATGGGATTTTTAAACAAAGATAATTCACTCAAGAACATAGGTCAACACAGTAATTCCATTACTAAAGGAAGCTAGAGCATAGGGTTATGAATTCTGAGTAATAGCAATGGAATCTACTGCTAATGGTTCAAAGGTAATTCACTCACAAAATGCAGAAAAACATAGTCATCTCATTACTAAAGGAAGTTAGAGCACATGGTTGTGAATTCTGAGTAATAGCAAATAATATCTACTACTAAACACAATAATTCCATTACTAAAGGAAGTCAAAGCACATGATTGTGAATTCTGAGTAATATCAATGAAATTTACTACTAGGGTTTCAAAGGTAGTTTACTCACAAGATATAGAAAAAAACACAATCATCCCATTACTAAAGGAAGTCAGAGCATAATATTATGAATTCTAAGTAATATAAATAATATCTACTGCAAATGCTTCAAAGTAACATATAAATCAATAAAACAATAACCCCATGAGAACTCATAACTGTTTAGGAAAACCTCTCCGCATTACTGATTATCTTTCATAGCATAGAGCAGCAGCTGGGCCAAAAAATCTTCAACCCCTTGCTAATTCGACCTATTGCCTCATATATAGATTTTACAATATGGATTCTATGATCCATCATCAAGATAATTCGAATTTCTATTATTGACACCTATTCTAACCATAAAACAGGCTCTTAATTACAACTTACAGCTAATTGTCTCTTTTAGAAGTCCTAATATAAATAGGACTAAAAATCCTAAAACATGTTTCAAAAACCTTATCTAAACCTTTAATGCTTATTTTTCCACCTGCAGCCTCATGAGGTCGAATTTGGTGATGCCTCCAACTTTTTTATGAACCCTGCTGTTCCATGACCTAACTGCCCTAGAAACCAGGAAACAATTTGTTGAAATGTAGCCTTTAACTCCATGCTTTTCTTCGAACACCTTTGCTGGAAATTTTGAAATTTTTAGAAAAGTGACATGTGTTATCACTTCCATAGAACCATGCCCTTCCACCTGTGCAAAATTAATTCCTTGAAAGAGTGTAAAGAGAGCTGATGTGTCTGCGCTACGAAAATATCAGTTGTTTTCGTAGCGCGGTAACTATGTCTTTGTAAACATCTATTAAAATCCAATTTATTCTACTTTAACACCTGGAAATTTATTTTAGAACCCTTTCCATCCTCTAGCAGCATCAACACTTCAAAAACCATATTTTTTACCTCTTGAAACCTTAACAAAATGCTCAAAACTGCACCTACAACAGTTTCGTAGCGCGCTACGAAACTACTGTGTATGTCATCTACAATTTTTTTTTTCAAAAATATCAGTTTTTAAAAATTATTGCACTTTTTCCATGATGTCTACAGGCTTTAATAATCAACATATGTCATCCTTGAATTTTTTTCAAAAAGTGAAGTCCTTCTCCACAACAAAATTGCATTAAGAAATTATAACTTACTGTTCTGATTTATCTCAAAATTAGGTTTTGAGACAGAGATTTCATTTTCTCACCCATAATTTATTTTGAAAAATTGAATGAGGATTTTGGATACCATGATGTCTTCAAAAAAAACCTATCTTGGTTTTTTGAAATACTTCTCCTACTTCCCAGAAACTGCCTTTGAACAACCTGTATAAAACTGGAAAATCCTGATTTTGGAAAATATGGCTTCAAAGAAAGCCTTTTATCTCCAAAATGGTAACCCTGGTGAGAAAAGTGAGATAGGTTAGTGTAGCTGGAGATTTTATTAATAAAATTCTTCTTCCACATTCCAAATTACCTTTTCTTATGGCCAGAAACTGATCATGAAGTTGACTACTAAAGACAGAAAACATAGGTTTTCTCTCAATGACTTTCAGTTGTTTTCGTAGCGCAAGTTGAGTCATAAATTTCTCCCACCTCATAATTAATTTGAAGAAACTGAAAGATTTTTTTTAGTTCAGTATGATAGGAAGAAAAACCTCTTTTAGTTTTCAAAAATTAGTTTTCAGTTACTCAGGAACCCTTCTGGAAAAAGACTACTAAAAGCAGAAAAATAGGGTTTTTTGCTGAGAAAGGTTGTTTCAGCCATTTCGTAGCGTGCTACGAAAACAATGTTTTCATAGTGAAAATCACCCTTTTTGAACTACCTGTGCTACGAAAACATGGATTCCTAGCATGATTTCAAAATTTGACCTTAAACCTAATGGAATGAATTATAAATGGATGATGGGACCTTTAAACCATGAAATAAGGTTGTTAAACTTTATTTGACAATGAAAATGAGACTCTAACCCTATCACTTAACCCTTTAAGCATAAAATGACCTACAACCTATTTAAGACCATGACTAGAGATAAGGCAAACTTTCAGAGTTTATTGATCATGGAGTGGACCTAGAAGACTTCATTTGAACTTGTAATATGACCTATCCTTTACCAATGACTTAAAATGACTTCTAAACCTCCTTAAAATCACGACCAAAAGTAGAGTTGACACAATGATGTTTTTAGAATTTTTGGGTGATAACAGTGGATCCACTTGGGATTGTGTACCCCTGTGGTACACTAAGAATCGGTAGCTCCAGTTCTACTATCCATCCTTTAGAATAAAACTCTGAAAATTTTCCAAGCTTCTCCTCGAGCTTTAATGGCATTCACCTCGAGCTCTAGCTTGATGATCACTGCATAAGAAACAAATCTGTACCTACTGAAAATATGCTCAGTCAACTTTGAGCTTATTCACACACTCCTACCTACCATATCAGCTACAATCTCCATTTGTAGCTCAAGGAACATGAAACGTCCAATAAAGCCAGTCATTGATATTATCTGACACTTGAATCTCTTGACTGTGCTTGAAGCAAAAATAAACATGATACTGAAATAACCGAGGCAGCATGAGATATATCTGATCTTCATAATGGAAATATAGTTGGCAATCTGGACTATAGAACCTTTCCATGTAGCCAACTATAGGATCAAATAAGACATGGTTAGTTTGATGTTTCTTATGATATTCTGCAGCTTTGGACAACTCACCAATACTTTGATCATCTACATAAGGCTTCAGCTGTGTTCTCTCAAACTGCTCCTCAAATTGATTTTCAAAAACAATGTATTCTTCCTCAATCTCAAAAGAGAAAGGAAGCAACACCCTCTCTTTGTATTCTGCCATAGAAAGATTTTGAAAAGTATGATCATAATCATGAAGACTATATGATTGAATTTGACCTTGTAAACCTTCAATGTCTTTTTCAATGTTCTTAACAACTTCATCCAAAAATTTAATCTTATCTTTTGTCTTGCACTCAAATGATTTTAGATAAGAAGAAAAGGACAAAGAAAAAATTTCATCTATTTCTTCATTAATATGATCATCATTCCATTGTTTGAACCCTTGAATTGAAGGAGATTTTTCCACCAACTCTGTTCTATCTCTCCATTCCTCCAAAAAAACATAAGCCAAAAGTCTGTAAATGACTTAATAGATCTGACAAGAAAAATTTCAATCCACTGTTTACATTTCCCTTGAAATGAACCATAGAACAACATAATGCAAACATCTTCATGTTTGACTCTAAGAAGCTCGGTAAAATCACAGAAATCTGATATATGCTTCAAAGTCAAACTCAAATCATCTCCATTGAATTTTGGACCATTCCTTAGAAAACATGTATCCTTGGGAAAATGATTTGGGAAACCATGAATTCCTAAAAAAATTATGCATGCATACCTTGAAATAAGAATGGCAGCATCTGAGTTCTTCATAACTCCAGTGGAATCAACATAAATCTATGAATTTTGAATTCTTCAAAAATGGAGTCGCCAAGGTAGTTCTATAGCCTTGAACAGATTCTGAGCTCCTGCTACCTTCAAGAGTTCATCTTCATGATTTTCGGGAGATGTATATCTTCAGACTCCCAAAGGATGCACCAAAATGTTATCACCAAAATAGGACCCTGATAGGCTACTGATCAGACTACCTCAGTGTAACTATTTCAAACCAACCTTTTAGCTGAGGCTTAGCCTCCTCAGTCTGATAGGGCTCTCTCAAGGTTTTATGATATTGATTAATGATCATATATATGGCTAACTCTATCTTGGTTTTGTGTGTTTGTAGGTTGAAAGATGAAGGCTTGCTACCATTGGGCTATGGAGTCAATAAGTCAGTAGATTCAGTGGCAAGGTTCATGGAAGCTGAGGAAAATGGGATTTAAAAAAAAAATATAATTCACTCAAGAAGATAGGTAAACATAGTAATCTCATTACTAAAGGAAGTCAGAGCATAGGGTTCTGAATTATGAGTAATAGCAATGGAATCTACTGCTAATGGTTCAAAGGTAATTTACTCAAAAAATGAAGAAAAACATAGTCATCTCATTACTAAAGGAATTCAGAGCACATGGTTGTGAATTCTGAGTAATAGAAAATAATATCTACTAATAAACACAATAATTCCATTACTAAAGGAAGTTAGAGCACATGATTGTGAATTCTGAGTGATAGCAATGAAATTTACTGCTAGGGTTTCAGAGGTAGTTTACTCACAAGATACAGAAAGAAAACCCAGTCATCCCATTACTAAAATAAGTCAGAGAAAAATATTATGAATTACAAGTAGTATCAATAATATCTACTAAAAATAACTCAAAGTAACATATAAATTATTAAAACATTAACCCCATGAGAACTCAGAACTGTTTAGGAGAACCTCTTTGCATTACTGATTATCTTTCATAGCATAAAGCAGCAGCTGGGCCAGAAAATATTCAACCCCTTGCTAATTCGACCTCTTGCTTCATATATAGCTTTTAAAATATGGCTTCTATGAACAATCATCAAGAGAATTCAAATTTCTATTACTGACACCTATTCTAACCATAAAACAAGCTCTTAATTACAACTGACAGCGAACTGTCTCTTTTAGAAGTCCTAATAAAAATAGGGCTAAAACTCCTAAAACATGTTTCAACAACCTTATCTAAAACTTTAATGCTTCTTTTTCCACCTTCAGCCTCATGAGGTCGAATTTGGTGATGCCTCCAACTTTTTTATGAACCCTGTTGTTCCATGACCTAACTGCCCTAGAAACCAGGAAACAATTTGTTGAAATGTAGCCTTTACCTCCATGCTTTTCTTCGAACACCTTTGCTGGAAATTTTGACCTTTTTAGAAAAGTGACATGTGTTATCACTTCCATAGAACCATGCCCTTCCACCTGTGCAAAATTAAGTCCTTGGAAGAGTGTAAAGAGAGCTGATGTGTCTGCGCTACGAAAATATCAGTTGTTTTCGTAGCGCAGTAACTATGTCTTTGTAAACATCTCTTAACATCAAATTTATTCTACTTTAACACATGGAACATCATTTTTGAAACCTTTCCATCCTCTAGTGGCATCAACACTTCAAAAACTAGATTTTTAACCTCTTGAAACCTTAACAAAATGCTCAAAACTGCACCTACAACACTTTCGTAGCGCACTATGAAATTGTTGTGTATGTCATCTACAACAAAATTTTTCAAAAATATCAGTTTTTAAAACTTATTGAACTTTTTCCATGATGTCTATAGGCTTTAATAATCAACATATGTCATCCCTTAATTTTTTTCAAAAATTTAACTCCTCCTCCACAACAAAACTGCATTTAGAAATTATAACTTACTGTTCTGATTTATCTGAAAAATAGGTGTTGATATAGAGCTTTTCTTTTCTCACCCATAATTTATTTTACAAAACTGAAGGAGGCTTTTGGATACCATGATGTCTTGAAAAAAAACCTATCTTTTTTTTTTTTAAATACTTCTCCTACTTTCCAGAAACTGTCTTTGAACAACCTGTATAAAACTGGAAAATCCTGATTTCTGAAAATATGGCTTCAAAGAAATCCTTGTATCTCTCAACTGGTAACACTTGTGAGAAACGTGAGATAGGTTATTGTCGCTGGAGATTTTATGAACAAGAACCTCCTTCAAAATTCCAAAATATAGTTTCTTGAGGCTAGAAACTAATCATGAAGTTTACTACTAAAAACAAAAAACACAGTTTTTCTCTCAATGACTTTCAATTGTTTTCGTAGCGCAAGTTGAGTCATCAATTTCTCCCACCTCATAATGAATTTGAAGAAAATGAAAGAGGTTTTGGTAATTGAGTATGTTAGCAAGAAAAAAAATATTTTAGTTTTGAAAAGTTAGTTTTCTGTTGCTCAGGAACCTGTTAGCCACCTATAATATTTGTTATACCAAAAGGTGGCTAAGACTGTTTGAGCCTTCAAGGAACAAATTTCATTACTAAAAAATGTTGGCTCTTGAAGAATCTTGAAGGCCTCCTGCCTTTCCTCTGCCCAAAACTTTGCTGATATTCCCATTTTACTCTTAGAAATCCTGTTGATTTCCAAGCCAGAATACTGCTGCAAAGTCATCATTTTCCCCTTCTCCCAATCAAAACTAACCTCCATTTTCTTCCCTATTTTTCCTTAAAATTCCTCTATTTTTTTGAGAGCTCTCTTCTTCCACTCATGAAAATCACTTTCCCATAGTTAAAAACCCATTTTTTAACTATACCGAAACCCTCAAATCCTTTGAAAAACATTAAAAATCACAAAAAACACATGTTTGTGCATAAGGGTTTAAGCCTTTTGGGCCAGGTCTCAACCACTTCCCCCACATACCCGCACCCTAGAACCCAATGCTAAACCCCTGACAGCACTTATCGCATCGCAAAAAAAATAACGCCAGTCTTTATGCCATTATAAAAGTTCCAATGCGATCACGCGATCGCATCGCAATATTCCAATGAGAAGATTAAAGCGCCCTGGCCCGATCCGCGATTTACGATACCCCCGATCCCATCATTATTTTGTATGTATATACCATGGGCCCACCTCCACACTTGAAACCATTGAAAATCCTTTCCTGATCCGTTTTTTCCTTGGTAAAATCCGAAAACCTAGTTTCCAAAGTTTTGGTCTAAAAACCAAAGTCACGTGTTAATATAAATGGGTTGATTGAAAAGAGCCGATCGCGCAATTGCAATCGCAGAAAATACAATGGGTTGATTGAAAATCTCAAGCCCGAAGTTTCGATATGTGATCAGCCCCTTCCCTTCTAGCCCCCGGTCATATCATTCTCCATATAACCCTCGGCCCCGTAGTCTGGCGCCTACCCGCTTCAAATAAATTATTTCCACCCAAAGTTTAAAACCTTTGGTTATATATTAAAATCCATCGATTTTATTATATTATAACTTACCGCTAGGTAAAAGTTTCAGTCAATCTCCGTCGTTGATCTTATCTACAGATCGACGATGTGGAGTCCATCTCCCAGTGGTCCCCGCATTCCACTCACCCCGTCCAAAAAACCGCGTGGTATCTATCGCACCGCCTTTGGGCAAAGACAGTTTTTCCCGATCACCAGCGATTCCATACACCGGTTGACACGCATCCCATGTACTATTTGCAAAACCGCCGCCCATCACGCATTAACGTTCGGACCAGGATGCCCAGCGATATCGCTATCCACCGTCCGGTCTAGGCCGGGACGTCCAACGATGATCGCTCACCGAAGATGCCCGAAAATTAACAAAGGTGCCCATGCAATAACCAAGCTACGGTGCGTTGTCCAAGCAATATCTATCGTCGATCTGATTTGCAGATCAACGGTCCACATTTCATCGCCCATTTTCTCTCCATTTGACTTTCAACTTCTGTTCTCGACCGTCGATCTCTGCGTGATCGACGGCTCAGATGTAATTTATTTTCCATCTGGTCCACAATCTCTCCTGATCAGTCCTGACCATTGGATGATGCCATCCAATGGCCCCGTTTCCTCCACCCATCCTCTAAAGCAGTAAACCTATATACACATTATTTTATAACATTTGTTCATATTTTTTAAGGTTTAATGTTTTTCCACTATACTAAAGAAAATTCGCAGGCTGAGGGTGACAATCCTCCTGCCTTCAATTCACCACAGAGAACCATTCTCAGGGTTGGATTCAACGTTTTATCGATGCTCCATGGGCGTCGATACCATAAAAAGCCCTGCGCGGCCCTGCACATCGACAAGACACTGTTTTATTTAAAAGAACAGTTAAAGAGTATAAGTTTGAAGATAAACCACAGCAGATGAAGATTGAAGACGGAATGGCGGGGATCATGGCTAAGAAAGATTATCAAAAGCCTAATCCCCCCAAATTAAACACAATTAAAGGGAAACCATAAGTGTTTAACTGACAGAAAGGCTTCCACTGCTTCAATTGAAGGGAATTGATTTCTCAGCTACCATAAGAGCCACCTGTTGCCTCAAACCTTTCAAAATAGAGGCCAAATTTGTTGAAGAAAATCAGATATTCACCTCCAGCGTAGCCAGGGAGTTACTTCTGCAAAGAAACTTAATGAATAAAATATATGCGGAGTTATTCCACACCAAACACAGAGCCTCAAGGTCAAAAAAAGCTCCCACCGAGCTAATTCATAAATGTAAATCAGTTAATACAGACAGAATGTTTGAAAATTTCTTCATCGAGCCCCTCAAAGGCCGAGAAGTCCTGAATCTGTATTAATTGTCCTTAGAGATATTTTGTTAGGTCTCACCTCCTCATTCTTCTATAAATACTTCTGTAGAAGATGAGAAACTGTTGGTTCCAGAACTTTGAAATACATTTGAGCTCAAACTTCTGATTGTAAATAGTGTTCACTGGCCCTTGGAGCTCTACTTGTGATGGATTAGTTAGGCTAAGTAGTGAAGATGATTGTTGAACTGAAACATTGGACTTGAAGACTGTAACTGGTTTGACATCAATATAAATTTGTTTCTTGGGATCTTGGTCTATATCACTGGTGAAATGCCCCTCTCATTGTTATTGTTTTCCTTCTATGTATGTCATATTGTTCACTTTCTCTGATAAAGAACAGCACGCATAGAGTTAGGACCTACTGTATATCAGTAACCTTCTCTGACTGAAAATCATTGTCTTAATTTTTTCCTCAAATTTGTTTATTTAAGAATGATTTAATACAGTTAAGAAGTTAGGAATGTTGGAGTTTCCTCATCCTACTGTTTGCCTTAAAAACATTGTTCTTGAAAGATATTTTCCTTATTGTGCTTATTGAAGATGACTATGGAAGATATGGTGTGCCCTAGTCCTAGTTTTTCTCCAAAAGCATAGTCTGAAAGTTTCCCTTGGTGTTGAATGAAAATAGACTAAGTTTAAAAGTACTTTATCTGATCTTAAGTTACACTTTGTTTCTTTTATATGTTTTCATACTTTCTAAAGGTAATTATGTGGATTACTAGATTATTTGTCAATTAAGCTACTTTAATACAAACTTGCCCAATAATTCAATGGTTAGCCCTGCACTTGGTTGGTTTTAAACAGTTACTTAAGAGGCTTTTCTTATTTGGACTGACTAGAAATCCTTTGTGAAATTATTATCAGTTTCCACCATCTCCAACACTTTATTGTTTCCATTTCATAATTTTAACCTCAATAATCTTGTGGTATAGATGACTTTCCCCTTGGATCACTCTTGATGTTGTTGCTCAATTAAAGCCCGGATATGACTCCATAGCCCAATGGACTAAAAACCAGCGTTATATCTATCTTTCAGCCAAAGCTGTTCTATTTGCTTGCAACTTCTCACCTTTGAAACTGTTTTGCATTTAGAACTTTCCCCTCAAGTAATATTCATGCTCAACCATCCAAAAAACAAACAAAACCTTTGGCCTTCATAACTAGCCTAATATCATAACCCCAAAATTCAAAGACAAATCCATTTTGTACATATTGGAGAGATCCCTCTCCGGATTCAGGAGGGCTAGATCCTAGAATCCCAAAGTTGGTTGAAACGATGTTGTTTCTGTAGTTTTAGTCTCACCAATCTACTAAAATTACATATTCCTAACATTTCTGGTGACTCCGCTGGGGAATTGAACCCAGAATCTCTAGTTCGATTGGTATTCAATAAACATGGTGGTGAACCATAAAATATTTTACCTCTGAAAAGAGCTAAAAACTTCCACTTGGTGACTCCACAATCCTGAATAGACCTTAAGACTCCACTGGGAAGAACCCTTATCATTATAATATCATTCAAACTTAGTTAGAGGACTGTAGGATTAAAATTTGTGTAAACAGATTAGTTGACCTCTTAAAGATTGTCATATCTGGTTGAACTTTTCTTGTTTAGTTGGGTCTAAAAACACAGCATAGTGGCTCCTAGAAAGATTCACACTAGAGCCTATCCTGACCCTAATCCACCTGAAGTAGTTGATAATCCATAAAGTATCCTTAGGAAGTCTCCTAAGATATAATTTTCAATTGTTCTCAGATCACCCTTGAGAGCTATTTCAGTTCCTGAAAATCTTGCAGCTCCACAAGAAATACATGGTGGTGGACCATTAAACATTTTATCTCCTTAGGAGCTAAAAACTTCCACCTGGCGACTCCACACTCTGAAACTCCCAAAAAACCAAATAACTCCACTGGTAGAAGACCCTGAACTGATTGACTAGACACAGTGACCTCTTTTTTTATTTACAAATATGATTCCAAGAGTACAACGAAGATATTCCCCAATGAGTAGAGATCATATCCCTGGCTTTCCACATAAGGTGCCCCAGGTGAATTTGGATGAAAACCTGCCTGTTTTTCAAGGTGAAAAGTTTGATGACCCTTTATTACATCTTATCAAATTTCACATACATGTATGGAGGTTGAAAGTTGAATGGCATGAAGACTGCCTAATGAAAATGTTCATGTTAACATTAGGAGGAAAAGCTAGGGATTGGTATGAATGCTTGAGATCTAGTAGTTTGTTTTCTTTGAGAGACCTTGAATATGTGTTCTATGAGAACTATAAAGAAAACACTACATCATTACCATTGGGTGCAATATATTATGATCCATCACAAAACATCACCCAACACATTATAGATAATGAGGAAGCTTTGGAAGAGATGCATCTTGAAGATCTTTTAACAGCCATTCATGAGTTTAATCTCCTATTGAAAAATTTTAAGAACGTAGATGGATCAGTTGAGGAAGAGATGACCCAAGAAATAAAGAACATCCCTCAAGATATCCCTGGAAACTCAGATATTGATTCATCATCCGTTATAGACGAGGCTCAAGAAGACATTCAGCCTCAAAATCAGTCTTCACAAGAGACAGAGAACTGCTGTACTTTTGTTCAAAGGGACATAGAAACATCTTCCCCTTTGACAGAGATGGAAATAGATCAGACTATTTATAAACAGTCAGTCTCTGAAAATTTTTGCAAAACTAACACTCTTGCCCATTCACATAGAGAACTTTGTTGTACAGATTTAGAAAGTTCTTTTGTGGATCAGAATGAAGAAAGACCTACTGATATCCCAATATGTTTGACTGATGAAAATTTTTATTCTAATGAATTTTCAAGCTTCAATCAGTGTTATGATGATGATGATTTCCAGGCAGAAACTAATCATGCAGGGCAACCAACATTTGATTGGGGTTATGAGTTTCACCATCATCAGCTTGAGAGCCGCAATCATCCTTTTCAATCCATCATAAAAAGTTTTCGCTTAATTGGGAATCAACAACCTTTCAACTCAGAAGGTGAAGAGAAGAGTAATGAAGAAATTTTTGAGCAAGAGGAAACCATTGAATACACCCCCGCTCAAGAATATAATAACCTCTTCATAGAGTTCAGCCCACTGAATCCAAGCATACCAGGGCTACAAGAGGATAACACTGCCAAATATGATGAGTCCTCCAGTTTAGATGATGATGAAGAAGAGGGAGAGAAACAAATACCAGAATATCCTACTGAGGATATACCATCTTCTCAAGATGAATATTTTTCCTTTTCTGTTAAGAATAATGAAGCTTCCAAGCAAATTTTTGAAGATATGCTCCTCAAACCTAATGTCTTGGAAGTAGATAACGTACCAATGGTGGAGGACCATAAAGAAGAGAATCTTCATCTTTTCTTTGTTGATCCTATGGAAGAGTGTGTGGAAATCTCAGCTGGCTCAAATTATCAGGCAGTGATCCTTTACAAGAGCTAGAGACATGAAAAGTTGTCACCTTCTGTGATACCCTTGATATTGAAGGTCAATCTTCAATATCTTCTATGGATACCTCTGACAAGCAGCCAGAGTTTTTACTTCTTCTTGACATTACTCAGCTGGCTGCATTGGCATTTTTGTATCATATGATAAATTTAAATACTCCATGTGTAGAATAGGTTAGGTAGGAATTTCCATAAATCTCAGTTTTGAGCAAGTTAGTTAGTTGTTGTTTTCGGCTTTGAAGAAAAATCAAAGTTAGAAAAATAAAAAATACAAAAACAATGAAAAGAAGGAAAAGAGGGAAGATTGTCAAAACAAGAAAGGTATAGCCCCATACCAAAAAAGAGAAACAAATCTAAAAGTGTGCAAGCTTAAATGCCACTCCTTCAAAACACACTTCTAGTTAGTCAAATTGTTTAATCTTGACTAATTAGCTTTAAATTTTCTGCTGATAGGGTAGTGAATTTGATTTTCCAAACTGTTTAATCTTGGCTTATCAGTAGATAGTTTAGGATAGAAATTAAAGGTTCAAACATGATCAAAATCTGAACCTAAGGTTTCAAAAAGGGATGATTCAAATATCTTCTATTTTCTGAGTCAAAAAGATGTAAAAATATGGTTCTAATTAACTCAAAATCTGAACCAGAGGAAAGAAAAGAAACAGCTCATACAAAATTCAAAACAGAGCTGTAAAAAGAGAAGGATGTACCTTGAATTTTCAGATCTTAAGCCTTCCATTTTGATTTAATTTTTCAGCAAAATAAATTTCTATGTGCAACTTGTCCTTATGCCATAAACCAGCATCAAGTTAGACTGTTCAATCCTGACTTGAGTGCTTTTAAATTTATGTTGTAGAGATTAGAGAATAAAAATTTGTTGGACAGTTTAATCCCAACAAATAGTAGATTAGGTAGAGAAGCATTTGAACTCAACTGTTTAATCTGAGTTCAGGGAGAAATAAGGAGTAGAAATAGATTAGATTTCCTGCTTTAAAAAAAAAAAATGTTGTGAAAAGAGTTTGCCAATCCAAGTGCACTCTTATGAAATAAAAATAAAAATGTTAGATCAGTAGGATTGGGTAGGTAGAAAGTTTGTATTGATGAAGGTCCATTGCTTTCATAGCTGCCAATATGTTTCAAAGAAGATTGTCTCAGTAAAGGAAGAGTAACCCAAAGAGTAAGGCAACTGATCAGCCTCCCAGAGAATGCAAGTCTGAAGTTCTTGACGCCTTCAAGTAGGCACCATCCCCAAGTGGAGCCACTGTTAGCCACCTATAATATTTGTTATACCAAAAGGTGGCTAAGACTGTTTGAGCCTTCAAGGAAAAAATTTCATTACTAAATATTGTTGGCTCTTGAAGACTCTTGAAGGCCTCCTACCTTTCCTCTGAACAAAACTTCGTTGATATTCCCATTTTACTCTTAGAAATCCTGCTGATTTACAAGCCAGCATACTGCTGCAAAGTCATCATTTTCCCCTTATCCCAATCTAAACTAACCTCCATTTTCTTCCCTATTTTTCCATAAAATTCCTCTATTTTGTCGAGAGCTCTCTTCTTCCACTCATGAAAATCACTTTCCCATAGTTAAAACCCCATTTTTTAACTATACCGAAACCCTCAAATCCTTTGAAAAACATTAAAAATCACAAAAAACACATGTTTGTGCATAAGGGTTTAAGCCTTTTGGGCTAGGTCTCAACCACTTCCCCCACATACCCACACCCTAGAACCTAGTGCTAAACCCCTCACAACGCTTATCACATTGCAAACACAAGAGCACCAGTCTTTATGCCATTATAAAAGTTCCGATGCGATCGCGTGATTGCATCGCAATATTCCAATGA
Source organism: Pinus albicaulis (assembly GCA_034641835.2). Lineage (NCBI taxonomy): Eukaryota > Viridiplantae > Streptophyta > Pinopsida > Pinales > Pinaceae > Pinus > Pinus albicaulis. The sequence goes on from CM076577.1 coordinate 1,169,682,349, forward strand.
GAAGATTAAAGCACCCTAGCCCGATCCGCGATTTGCGATACCCCCGATCGCATCATTATTTTGTATGTATGTACCATGGGCCCACCACCACACTTAAAACCATTGAAAATCCTTTCCCGATCCGCTTTTTTCTTTGTAAAATAAAAAAACCCACTTTTCAAAATTTTTGGTCTAAAACGAAAGTCACGTGTTAATATAAATGGGTTGATAGAAAAGAGCCGATCGCGCAATCGCAATCGCAGAAAATACAATGGGTTGATTGAAAAGCCCAGGCCCAAAGTTCCGATATGCGATAAGCCCCTTCCCTTCTAGCCCCTGGTCATATCATTCTCCATATAACCCTCGGCCCCGCAGTCGGGCGCCTACACGCTTCAAATAAATTATTTCCGCCCAAAGTTTAAAACCTTTGGTTATATATTAAAATCCGTCAGTTTTATTATATTATAACTTACCGCTAGGTAAAAGTTTCAGTCAATATCCACTGTCGACCTGATCTGCAGATCGATGGTGCAGAGTCTGTCTCCCGGTGATCCCCGCATTCCACTCACCCCATCCAAAAAACCGCATGGTATCTATCACACCACCTTTGGGCAAAGACGGCTTTTCCTCGATCACCATCGATTCCATACACTGGTTGACACGCGTCCCATGTACTATTTTCAAAACCACCATCCATCGCGCATTAATGTTCAGACCAGGATGCCCAGCGATATCGCTGTCCACCGTCCGATCTGGGTAGGGCCATCCAACGGTGATCGCTCGCCGAAGATGCCCGACAATCAATGAAGGTGCCCACGCAATAACTAGGCTATGGCACATCGTCGAAGCAATCTCCGCCGTCGATCTGATCTGCAGATCGACGGTCCACATTTTATCGCCCATTTTCTCTCTGTTTGACTTTCAAATTCCGTTCTCGACCGTCGATCTCTGCATGATCGACGGCTCAGATGTAATTTATTTTCCATCCGGTCCACGATCTCTCCTGATCAATCCTTACTGTTGGATGATGCCATCCAATGGCCCCGCTTCCTCCACCCATCCTCTAAAGCAGTAAACCTATATACACAGGACTTTATAACATTTGTTCGTATTTTATAGGGTTTAATATTTTTCCGCCATACTGAAGAAAATTCGCAGGCTGAGGGTGATGATCCTCCTGCCTTCGATTCACCACAGAGAACCATTCGCAAGGTTGGATTCAACGTTTTATCGATGCTCCATGGGCGCTAATACCATAAAAAGCCCTGCGCTGCCCTACACATCGATAAGACACTGTTTTATTCAAAAGAACAGTTAAAGAGTATAAGTTTGAAGATAAAGCACAACAGATGAATATTGAAGACAGAATGGCGGGGATCACGGCTAAGAAAGATTATCAAAAGCCTAATCCCCCCAAATTAAACACAATTAAAAGGAAATCATAAGGGTTTAACTGACAGAGAGGCTTCCACCACTCAAATTGAAGGGAATTGATTCCTCAGCTACCATAAGAGCCACCTGTTGCCTCAAACCTTTCAAAACAGAGGTCGAAGTTATTGAAGAAAATTATATATTCACCTCCAGTGCAGCCAGGGAGTTACTTCTGCAAAGAAAATTAATGAATAAAATATCTGCGGAGTTATTCCACACCGAACACAGATCCTCAAGGTCAACAAAAGCTCCCACTGAGATAATTCATAAATGTAAATCAGTTAATACAGACAGAATGTTTGAAAATTTCTTCATCGAGCCCCTCAAAGGCCGAGAAGTCCTGAATCTGTATTAATTGTCCTTAGAGATATTTTGTTAGGTCTCACCTCCTCATTCTTCTATAAATACTTCTATAGAAGATGAGAAGTTGTTGGTTGCAGAACATTGAAATACATTTGAGCTCAAACTTCTGATTGTAAATAGTGTTCACTAGCCCTTGGAGCTCTGCTTGTGATAGATTAGTTAGGCTAAGTAGTGAAGATGATTGCTGAACTAAAACATTGGATTTGAAGACTGTAATTGGTTTGACATCAATATAAAGTTGTTTCTTGGGATCCTGGTCTATATCACTGGTGAAGTGCCCCTCTCATTGTTATTGTTTTCCTTCTATGTATGTCATATTGTTCACTTTCTCTGATAAAGAACAGCACGCATAGAGCTAGGACCTACTGTATATCAGTAACCTTCTCTGACTGAAAATATTTGTCTTAATGTTTTCCTCAAATTTTTTTATTTAAGAATGATTTAATACAGTTAAGCAGTTAGGACTGTTGGAGTCTCCTCGTCCTACTGTTTGCCTTAAAAAAATTGTTCTTGAAAGATATTTTCCTTAATGTGCTTATTAAAGATGACTATGGAAGATATGGTGTGCCCTGGTCCTAGTTTTTCTCCAAAAGCATATTCTGAAAGTTTCCCTTGGTGTTGACTGAAAGCAGACTAGGTTTAAAAGTACTTTATCTGATCTTAAGTTACACTTTGTTTCTCTTATATGTTTTCATACTTTCTGAAGGTAATTATGTGGATTACCAGATTGTTTGTCAATTAAGTTGCTTTAATACAAACTTGCCCAAGAAGTCAATGGTTAGCCCTGCACTTGGTTGGTTTTAAACAGTTACTTAAGAGGCTTTTCTTGTTTGGACTGAATTTAAATCCGTTGTGAAATTATTATCAGTTTCCACCATCTCCAACACTTTATTGTTTCCATTTCATCATTTTAATCTCAATAATCTTGTGGTATAGATGACTTTCCCCTTGGATCACTCTTGATGTTGTTGCTCAATTAAAGCCCGGATATGACTCCATAGCCCAATGGACTAAAAACCAGTGTTATATCTATCTTTTAGCCAAATCTGTTCTATTTTCTTGCAACTTCTCACATTTGAAACTATTTTTCATTTTTAACTTTCCCCTCAAGTAATATTCATGCTCAACCATCCAAAAAACAAAAAAAAACCTTTGGCCTTCATAACTAGCCTAATATCATAACCCCAAACTTCAAAGATAAATCCATTTTCTACATATTAGAGAGATCCCTCTCCGGATTCAGGAGGGCTAGATCGTAGAATCCCAAAGTTGGTTGAAATGATGTTGTTTCTGCAGTTTTAGTCTCACCAATCTGCTAAAATTATAGATTCCTAACAGAGCGCTTCTGGAAAAAGACTACTAAAAGCAGAAAAACAAGGTTTTTTGCTGAAAAATGATATTTCAGCCATTTCGTAGCGCAAATTGCCCTTTTTGAACTACCTGCGCTACGAAAACATGGATTCGTAGCATGATTGAAAAATTTGACCTTAAACCACCTAGTGGAATGAATTATAAATAGACGATGGGACCTTTAAACCATGAAATAAGGTTGTTAAACCTTATTTGAAAATGAAAATGAGACTCTAACCCTATCACTTAACCCTTTAAGCATAAAACGACCTACAACCTATTTAAGACCATGACTAGAAATAAGGCAAACTTTCAAAGGTTATTGATCATGGAGTGGACCTATAAGACTTAATTTGAACTTGTAATATGACCTATCCTTTACCAATGACCTAAAATGACTTCTAAACCTCCTTGAAATCATGACCAAAAGTAGAGATGACACAATAATGTTTTGAGAATTTTTGGGTGATAACACCATAGTTCACTGCTTGAAGCAATCCGCAAAATAAATGTTACACTAGAGAAAGTGTTCTCTACTTTTTTCTTGGGTCTCATTATAAGGAATCTTTCTGATTTTCATGAATTTTTGCATAATTTTCTAGTGCTTCCAAATACCTTTCTTTGGATTGATTCTTGTTTGATTCTTTAAGTCACTTGCAAGTTGCATGATAGCTAATGCTTGGTTTGATTATATGGTATTTTCACATTCTTGTTCATAGATATTGCTGCTAAACTTTTTGAAAGTTTAGGTCCATAGCATATGACTATATATTTAATTCTTCTTGAACATGTTAATTTATGTTTTGAAACAAATAATAAAATTTACCAAGTATTTAGTAACAATTACAACATGTTGCAGAGTATTGGCTCTTTCTGCTATCAACATGTATTTATGTGTTCCTACCATTACTCTCTCTATCATCAATTCCATTAACATGTTGGCCTTTGACATACAATCACCTCGCAAACAGTCCCATGCTTTGGTCAGTTTCTTTTACGCTACTATTCCTGGGGAATTTGTCTCACCCAAACACATATTTTTATGAAGAAAAATATCACTACATAAAGGGAGAAGGCCCCCACCACATCATACAACGCATTTTTTATGGTTTATAATACTTTTTTGAATCGTAGTCCCTAAAAAATGTTGCAAAGGAATGCCATTCTATTTAATGGTTGAGGCCAAATCCTTTCAACACATTTGATATGTTTCTATGATTTAAACATAGAAACATTTCAAATTTCACATTAAATGCATTCTTATTCCTTTAGTGATTTTAAATCATATGTTATAGTACCAACAAAATATGTTTCAAATATACAATAATTAGGGGATAAATTGGTGGAATAATACACCATTAACCTTAATCTCCCCCTAATTTTATTCTAGATCTGAATTTTCTCACCAATTTTCCTCTTGATTATGTTCTTGCAAGACATGGTAGTATTTAATTTTGGTGAATATTCCTTATTGTTGTCTACATCAATCTAGAATTGATGCTAGAAAGTTTCCTATGGGTAATGGTTGTTTAATCATATGAATGATAATGATCGTAGAGTCATTAATCATAATGATTGAATTCATTATTATTCCTTTAGTGATTTTAAACCCTTTTCAAAGTGCTTATGCCTCTATTTGCTATGATTTCAATTTTATGCTCCATCAATAAAATATAAAAGAATGAGGGTAATCCTTCTAATTTTAAAAATTTGGATACTTTGTTGAATCTATCAATATGCTCTATAAACTATTTTGAATAAATTTTCTCCTTAAATTTGAGATTTATCAAACCATTTCTCTTCATCTATATTGAAACATTGATTAAAGTTTCGATTAAACTATGTTTTGATTAAATTTTAATAAACTGTCGTCCGTGAGTCGGCCTTGGGTAAACTCTCGAGTGCAAACTCTCGGTCGAGAGTTTGTAAAACTTCCAGCCAAGAGTTTAGCCACCGGGTTAAATGTAACTTGTGGTGGTTTAAAATCTCGGTCGAGAGTTTGAAATTTCTTAGCCGAGAGTTTAATAAATGTCTCGCCTGAGAAACTATGTCGGCCAAGAGTTTCTAGTCAACAAAAAACCCAGAAAATTCTGCAGTTTTCAGGAACCTGCAACTTTGGAGGGGTGGAACACCTACAAAAACAAAATGTTCTCTTTCGGACCTAGTACCATTAGTTTCATCTCTGAATATAGTTTATAATGATGTAATATTTGTGGAGTTTCATTAAAAATTTCAATTTGTTATTAATTTTACACTAAATTGTGTCACTGTGGAATTTCATTGTTATGAAAATTGCATTGGATGAAAATTCAATAACTTTAAAATGGCAACACCAAAAAAGTCAAAAAAATCATATTTCAATTCCTCTCCCTATCTTCTTAAAAAGGGTATTCTCATTTCTCTTATTGAAGATCACATTGAAAAGAAAATCTAGCGTTCATAAAATGTACTGAAACATCACGGTTTTTTTTGTTTTCGTCCATTTCTAAAAATAATAAAAAATAGTGATTTAATCTAAAAATTAATGAACAATAGTCAGTGCACTAGTGCAACATATGTAGATTATGATGATATGGTTTATTTTCAAAAAAATAATAACCTTCCCTAAAAAAAATTAGGGTTCAAAAAGTGACCATTTATGTTTGCCTGAAAATTTCAAGTATATCCAGTTAGTAAAGAAAAAATTTACCCCTCTATATGTCAATATATATATATATATATATATATATATATATATATATATTTTAAATATGAGTATGGAAGTAAGACAATTCTCTACAAAGCTTGTTTTTATGTCAAAGCGTAATTTGCATTGAAAATATGAGTTTAGAGGAGTCGAAGTTGAAAAAAATAGATAATTACAATTTTCAACATCAAAAAAGGGCAAAAGGTGTTTCCCAGTTTCACATTTTCACCTCACAGGAGCGCTGGAACTGAAACAACAAAACAACCAAAAGGAATAGACTCTCAGTCGCTTTGTGCTATAGTTCCTTCCCTTTAATAAGGTTGTGACATATGCAAAGTCATTGGGCATTATTATGCCTCCTTCGTAGCTACATGCTGTAACGGTTTTCATGACTATGCATGTGCATAGAGTTATGTCCCAATGTTATGTCCGTCTAGGAGATCATTCAAAATATTGCAGCAGAGAGGTTTCCCGAAGGGGATGATGTTGTCTTGGCGTGTCTTTATTATGCCCGATCTCTGTCATCTCATGTGATGGCTGCAGGAGTGTGGTTCGACGTTGAGTGAAAGCCTGCGCTATAGATCTTCGTCATCTCGAGCATGGGAGAGGAAGTTTTCATGCGTACTTATATTGTCATCCGCATCCAGAGGTGCAATATATAACATTAAGCTTAGATGAAATATTTTGAATTTTAACAGAAAGATAACATTCATTTGATTTACTTCATTATGGTAACCACTAGGGAGTTCCCAGATTCCTATTTTTGGGTTTTTTCTCTAGAAGGCCCATCCAAGTCACAAATGAAACCCTCACAACCCTTTTTCTTCAGGTGAGATAAATGGGGTTTAGAGAATTTTATTCTTACCAATGGACTTACCACTTATATTTCTTATATCTAATTTTAAATAGTATTTTTGTATGATCCACCTCCCAAAAATACGGAGGCTAGCTACTTTTGGCAGTTCATTTGCCCTAGATATAATTCATAATACATTTGATGTTCATTGCCTTTTCTAGGTCCATGTTGCTGCCAAGAACAAGGTTGGATGGTCCTCTCCATCCTAGTGATGGGTGTTTGGCGCGTTATCCATATGAAATATGATACGTGCTTTGTTTTTAGGACTTTTAAGATGAAAATTATGCTTTAAAGTATCTCTACTTTTACAGAGTTTTTAATTTCACTATATTATTTTAAAAAAAAATTACACCATGAACATTGACACCATTTTACAATTAATCCTTCATGGATATTACAAAATATATTGAACTCAACGAGTTTCTTTTATGCAAGTGTTTATATATATATATATATATATATATATATATATATATATATATATATATATATATATATATATATATATATATAGATAGATATACACACACACACACACACTTTAATCATTTATTCTTTTGAAATCTTGTCTAGACTTTAGATTGTATACATATGTATTTGAAGGTTTGTTTGTTAACCAATTCTATCGTGCAACCTCCCCCCTAATGTTGTGATACGCAGAATCCCCCAATCTATGCTCCCCCCTGACTGCGCGACTCACCTCTGCTCCATCTGCCTTAGTAGTTTCAACAGCCTAGGTGCTCCAAATATCTCGCGCCCCTTGCTGTAAATTCCCCTTCAACACACCTCCTTATCCACTAGAAACTTGTTGCGCACCTCCCACCTCGGGTCAGAACTACTCCTCCCTTCCTCTCAGACCCATCTCAATCCTTCACTTCATCTGACCATGGCACCTAGACTACACCAAAGAACCATCAGAGGAGGCCAGAGAGGTGTGCTACCTAGTCGCTACCACCGGGGGCCTGATAATTGCCTAGAATCCGTTGAAGTATCCTCCTCAGGCAATCCTGTCAGAGAGGCTCCCCAAAGCCCCAAGCTCAACCAGGAGGAGGAGGCCCCCACTCATGTTATGCAGAGAGGCAGAAGAGGACCAAGGAATTCCACCATTACGCACTAGGATCACCCCTCACCCCACAAGGTTGAGCCTCTTGCAGCATAGGAAGATGATGGGGATGACACAGATATCTAGATAATGGACTCAGAATGAACGTGGAAGCGATTCCCCGATTCCGAGTACCATGTGGCTCCCATCCTCTATTCACCCATCTCCGGGCCTTTGCGTCAACCCACTTCTAAAGAGGAAGCTATTACAGAAGCATACACCTATCCCATCATGAAGGAATATCCAGATAGTGATGATGATGCAGAAGAATCGTGACTACGTTGCATCTCAGCTCTTTTTAGTTTTTTGTCATGCTTGTTGTTATCACATAACTTATATTTTCATTGGTCGTACGACACATTTTGTAATTTTTTGTCTCATGTTCTTTCCAGGTTGTTTTCCTCCACGAAGGCAGCCCCATACTTGCACAACAAAGGCTGGGATTGGTTAAGTGCAGCGTACCAATTCAGCCTGTAGCATATGTACTATTCTGTTTTTGAATTAATATACATTAAGCCTCATTTACTAAAAAAAACATTATACATTGCAATACGCATTTCACAACACTAAACTGGTTTCTCAATGACATTGACTAGTGTGGGTAACAATTCGATTTTTCCACCAGTTAGCATCTACACTAAATTTAATTAAGGAATTTGTAATTTACAAAGTTTCAATACTAAGTTAAATGTTTATTAAATTCTTGTTAAACATTTACTACCTCCAAATTTTCATTGCCTTTGAAATATTATTGTTGGATTTTAGTTAAACTCATAGAATAATGTGAGTATGGTTCGAGATGAAAATTCTATATTAAATGGTTCTTCAGAAACCATTCTTGTGTCTCACTAATTATACCAATCGTATACCTATTTTATTTTAAATATGAAACATATAGCTAATGTAGATGATTTACCCGTCACGTAATTAACTCACCTTTTATGTTTACCCATTAAATATGTAGATTTAATAAGTAAAATTGTATCTCGTATTACTTTTTTCCCTTCTCCGATTTCTACTACGAATCAAATTTTCCCAATCCGACTATGGGAAAAATTCTGATTTAACTTACCTCCCTCTTTTTATATTTTGAGTGCATCACAACCTAGTCAGTTCATTTCCATACTTTTCATATCTATTTACGTTTTTCATTTTACACCTGAGGTGATTTCATGGTAGTATTATTAGATAAATTAGTTTCAATATTGTTTTTATGAGATTTAATTCTTCCTTCGTAGCATAGAATGCGATATCGAATTTTTAATCCCTTAGTCCCTTTTTAAACTCCCTTTCAACTATACGTTGAATTAAAAGACTACTACTTTAAAATACCACTTCTTTTATCGAGACAACAACTTTTCCTATAGAAGCAATCAATTTATCCATCATAACTATTCTAATGTGTTTTGGAAATCGTATCTATTTATCTTCAGTATTGTGTTTGGATTTTGTTCAACTTCACATTAACCTATTTAAGATTGATCTAATCACGATCCATACATTGGTTTGCATAACTATTAGAATATTCACAATATATTTCCAATAGTTATGTAGAATACTACAATACTGATAAAAACATAATCAATATTTAATCACTCTAGCATAATTCTGATTGTTCTGAATCTACTAAAATCAACTTCCAAATTTTAGAATCAACTTCAGGTCAATTAATGATATTAATACCGTCAAAGAACATGAAAGTTATATATAACTCCATAAGATAGGTAAACTCTAACAAATGAAAAATATTTAGTATCTTTCTTCAAAACCGATGATTTGTTCTCATCATAAATTTCTTTCTTTCAAGTAATTTCATCACTACTTCCCACTTCATATACTAGAGAAATTTACTTGATAACACAAATAATACAGAAAATTCAACATATGCCACAATAAATTTAGATGAAAGAATTAAATCACAATCAATAAAATCACTAGCAAGGTATTTGGAAATTCACAACTTCTCTCCACCCAACCTAGAACGGTTTTTTTTCATTTCACCCTTGAGCTGAAAATTCTTGCCAAGAAAATCAACTCCCCTATGCTGATCGCTTTAATAGGTATTTAGTACATTTATTTCATGATAAGGTTTCTTTTATCGATGTCCCACTTGTGTGGACCCTTTTACTCACTTTCCTAGGCTTTTCCATAAAAGCCCATCTTTCTCTCCCACGACGCTTTTATGCTTATCCAAGCATAGTGTATTTCTCTAGATAAGAAAATTTAAGGGATTTTTATCTCACATCCATTAAGCTTATCTAGAGTTTCATCTAGAATTATGATCATGAAAGAGTTATCCAATCTCATTTACCAATGAGATTTTTATTTTTGGAAAGAACCTCATTTCTTGGTGTCTCATTCAGATCGATATGAGATTTTAAAGTAAATTTACTTGAGGTTTTGTAAATTAAAAGTGTTAAAAACTATTTTTTTTAGATATTTATGTTAATTTTTAAACACATAAAGCACAAAAATGAAATCTGAAATATGTAGAAGCAAAAGAAAAATACACCATAAAAATAACCACAACAAAACAAATGATGGAGTTCAACTCTCTTGGGCTATGTCTCCTTTTTCCAACTTCCAATGACTTGGCCCTCTTTCATTATTCTCAAAATGGTGATTACATGCATTTATGATGCTCAAATGGCTTCAAAACATGTTCCATCGGCTTCAGAATACCCAAACATGTTTGTCTAGCCTCTTTCTGATATGTAATTGGTAAAAAAACAAAGAAGTTATGATCCTCCCTAGTTTTGGTGCTAACGGCACCACAAATTCCCCAAAATGTAGACTGGTCCTACAATTTTTCCCTAATTTTGGCTAACCAGGCGACATTTTCATGCAAATTCAGGTGAAATTGTCAAATACTTAATTTTCCTAATGCAACCTTAAATCCATATTTTTAAACATAAACACCATGGTTAATTAAATTTTTTTAATACAAAATGATTTCGGCGGTAATCTTCAGTGGTTAGGGTGGTTGTCAGAGTGGCAATTAACCTGGAACTTAGGGCAATGACCTACCTTCGTACATCTAGTGTCTGGCACTAGTCATATGGCATATGATATGGGGGGTCCAGGGCTAATCCCTAGCCCCTTACCCCAAAACTCTGGCGATGTCAACTTTAAATAGGATTTTCGGCATATGTATTAATAAGAAATGTCATGGCGCAATGGAGCTTGGTGTTGCTTGTAGGACGAAGGTCTAGTGTTCAACCCCCACTCGATTCGCTCAACCCTTAATAATAATTTTGGTGTCATGTCATGGTGCCACGTGGCGGGCTTTGGTTGGGCCACGTGACAACATGTCGTTCGCCATCATTCCAACCAATACAATCATGCCAACTAGCACTAGAAAAAATTAGACAAGTGGCCAGGGCTAATTGGCCCACCAAAACCCATTCAACCTTTGACTAGTTAACCATGCCTAGTGAGCTATACAGACTACTGACTAGACCACCTGCACATTTTTTCCAAAATATTACTTCTTTGGGAAAATGAATGTAACGTGTTTCTAATAGCATATGGTGTCAGTTTTCCATGAAATTCATTATGCCATATTCATAATGAAGAAATATACGTGGTAGTTTAGGTTTCACACCATTCCAACAACTTTCTTTTTTGAGCATAATTTTGAGCACTTGATCAATCCTCCCCACTAGAAGCTTTTGGACCCCAAAATATCACTTTTAGTTGTTTAGTAGATGAGCTTATAGTTCCCTCACCTTTCCAATATAAATCCATTTGATTTTTCTTTGATTTGTTCCTTTGAGATCCACACGAAGGTACTCTAGATTACCTCATTTTGAAGACCTTGTTCTTCTATCAAGAATGGTGATTTGGTGTAATTAATCAAGGTATTTAGGAGAAAAATCCATAATGGAATGAACCTGAACATTTTCTCCTTGATCTTCAATCAAAGGAATCTCATGCAACCTTACTTTCTCAACATTAACAACAACATAAATTTTCATATATGAAGGTAAATCCAACATGAAGGAATTATAACCAATCTTTTATAAAATTATGAATGGACCGTATCGATTTGGCTTTAGTTTTTTACCTTCTCCTTGAAGCCTTTATTTGATAATGTGAAGCCAAACTTCATCACTGACTTGGAATTTTTGATCTACACGATGCTTATCGTGCCTTGTTTTCTACTTGACTTGGCTCTTTTCCAGCTGCTCTTAAACTTCTTGATGTACTAATTGGATTTTTTCAATGAAACTTTTAGCTTTTTCTATGTCACTATGGCCATAAATAGGAACATCCTTTCCAAAAATTAAATCCAAAGGATATTTAGGAAAGTATCTTAAACATGCCTCAAATGGCGATGTTTGAGTTGAAGAGTGCTTGGCCCAGTTGTAAGCATGTTGAATATAGTTCAAGTTTTCATCCCATAAATTAGGATTCTTGTTTCAATAACCATGAAGAAGATGTATCACCGTCTTGTTCACCACCTCTATTTGACCATTTGTTTGTGGATGAAATGTTGTAATATTTTTCAATTTGGTGTCAATGAATCCCCACAAGATTGAGAAAAAGTTCCCAACATAGTGAGAATATTGATCACTAACAATGGATGTGGGAAATCCAAAATGCACCCATACATTCTAAAATAATAACTAAGCAAGTTTTTCAACTATAATTTTCTTTTACATGGCATCAAAATACACATTTTATTTAACCTATCCACAAATACAAAAATATAATCCTGATTCCTTTTTGACATAGGAAGACCTCCAAAAAAATCCATAGAGACACTCTCCCATGGACAAGAAGGTACTGGAAGTGGTTTGTACAATCCTGAAATTATATTTCTAGGCTTATTGAGAGGACATAATGAACAACTTCTAATACAATGTGACACACTTTCAAGTATATGATGCCAATAACAATACCTCTATAGATGTGCCACTATCTTATTTACACTAAAATGACTAGCAATGTGAGAAGTATGTCCCTCTCTTATGATGTTGACACTTTCTCCCTATGGAATAAAAATATTACCAAGATGGTACAATAATTTATCATGCATGTGATAATCCAATTCCTCCATTTGGTTCCCTTGACTTAATGTTGCACATACATCTTGAAAAACATTATCTAAAACATATTTTTCAAAATAGCTATCATGCAAGACATAATGATGATTAAGAATAGTAGAAACACTAAAAATATGCCTAGAAATAATGTCAGTAAATTTATTGTATATACCTTTCCTGTACCTTATCACCACATGGAACAGTTGAAGAAAACCCATCCATCGAAAGTGCCTTGATTGCTGCAAGTTTGTTTGTGATTGCACGTATTGAAATGATTGATGATCGGTGTGAATGATTGTTTCCTTACCAATCAAGTAGTGTTTCCACTTTTTCACACTTTGCACCAATGTATACAAATCCTTATCAAATGTAGGATAATTAATCACTACACCATTAAAATTTTCCGAATGATAACAGATGGGCTTGCCATGTTGCATGAGGACCACACCCATGGCATAGTCACTAACATCGGTCTGAATCTCAAATGACTATCTCAAGTCTAGAAGTGCAAGTACTGGAGCTGATCTGGTCCTTTTATTCAATGCACCCTACTCCTTTTGTTGTTTACCTCCCCGCTCGAAGACCTGGTTCACACTTTTCATTGCATGCAATGGAGCTGTGACAGAAGAGACGTTAGCAATAAACTTCCTCCAATGCTGGGTTTCTCCTAAAAATATTCTTACCTTCATAACTGTTTTGGGCTTTGTAAAATTCAAAATGAAATCAACCTTGGAGGGATCTATTTTCAATTCACCTCCTCCAACAATATGAACCAAATACAGTAAAGAAGTTTTTCCAAACTCACACTTTCACATCTTTAAAAACAATTTTTATGTCTTCAAGACATCAAGTACATTTTTTACATGCATGGCATGTTCTTTACAATATTTGCTAACAATAAAGATGTCATCTAATGAAAAAATCACAAAATCATCTAGAAATTTCCTTAATACATCATTCATCACACACATAAAGGTAGTCAGAGCATTGCAAAGAACAAAAGGCACAGCTAGCCATTCATACAAACCTTTTTTTGTTTTGAATGTTGTCTTCCATATGTCACCTTTAGTGATTTTAATTTGATGATAGCCACTCCTTAAGTCCAACTTAGGAAAATAATTTCCATCTTACAATTGATTAAGTAAATCATCTATTATAGAAAGTGGGTAATGGGTACTTACTATAATTTTTTTCAATGCACAAAAGTCCACACACATGCACCATGTTCCATACTTCTTTGGCACTAAAACAATAGGTGACCCGCATGGTGAATTACTTGGTCTGATGGTCCCTTGGTCCAACAACTCTTGAATTTTATTTTTAATTTATATGCTTTCCATCACTGACTTCCTATAAATTCCAATGTTAGGAAGAGGACAATCTTGCTACAATTGTAATTCATTTTGGCTTCTTCTCTTGGGAGGAAATCCTTTTTGGCTCATGAAACATCTCATCATATTGGTTAAAAACCTCAACCAAATCAGATTTTAATCTTGAATCGAAACCTTGAACAACTTCATTTTCAATATCATTCTTGTGCTTCACCATTAAAAGCACAAAATTCTTGCTATATTTAATGAGTCTCTTCATTTGTCTGGCATTTACAGGTGAAAGATTTAATTTATGTCGATTTTCTCTAACAATGTACTCTATACCATCTTTGAACAAGTGATTCTTTTTTTCATGGTGATGAAAAATAGATTTTCTATAATAGAAATATGGGCTTCCCAAAACAATTATGAAAGTATCAAGTGGAAATACATCGAGTTCAAACTCATCAAGAAATTTTTTTGTAATTGCAAATTTAAGTATGCATTTCCTCGTAACTTGTAAGTTTACCTTCTTCCATATACAACCTAAAGGATAAGGTCTTGGATGAGGAATGGTATATAAGTTTCATTTCTTGAATAAGTCCTCCAAAATAAAATTTTCTTATGAACCACTATCAAAGAGTTTATCAAATTTTCTTTTCTCTGAAAAAACTTGAATATGGAAAAGTTCAATTCTATTTCTCTCATCTTGAGTATCATTAGGACAGCTTGAAGATCTAGTGTTTTCTATGTCCTTACCTTTCATTCACATTTTTGTGATATTTGTTTCATCTCCCGAATTAGAGCCTAGGTCATGTTGTGTAGTGTTGGTCTGAGGGGTCCTGACCCAGATTCAGATTTATTGCACAACCAACAAACCCTCCAACTACTGGTCATTTCAGAAATGACCTACTAGTGCAGATCGAAGTCTCACCTTGAGGAATAATTTAATCTGGTAGACCTAAATAGACTTATAACATAATTTTCACAAATAATATACATCTGCATGCATCAACATATCAATAGAACAACATATCAACTCCTCACATATTATCACAGATTGCAATATATATTCGCGCAAAGTAAATAGATATACCTCAATCACACTTATTCATCATTGATATTCACGCATAATATACTTTATTAATTCATGCCGATGCATGTAATTGTAAATATAATTAAAGATGAATTACAGAACATATTCCGATCTCAAAGAAAATAACAGGTAAATAACAGCAATCACATAATAGATTCAAGTTCACCAAATAGTCTTCTTTGTTAAGAGATCTAGCAGTTCAATACATTTAGTCTTTCAATACCATTTAACCATCTGTGCAAAGAGCCAATGTAGTCTGTACACAGCCAGGACATAGGTCTTCACACACACAGCCAGCAGGAGTCTTTGTACCCAAAACCTATACTTAGATCAAAAACTTACAATACATTCATGTGTGTTCAATAAATATCTCTACTTGACTCGATATATCGTTATTTATTCTAACTTAGCACACAGATATCATGGTCTCAAATCATGGTTTGAGACTCATTGTTTTCCCTTAAAACCCATTACTTTGATTAGGGAATTTGACCCACTCCAAAGCCACTTTGACTCTTTTTCGCAGTGTGAAAAATAAAACATAAACAAAACTTTATCAAAATTTTGCCCTAGGGGACCTTGCTCAAACAGGCCCCCAACACAAAATCGTGTCTCATCCTAAGTCAGTGTGGGTTCATCTCCTTCATATTTTCTTGGAGTGCTTCGAAAGATCTCTTTAGTGGCAAGACCACTTCGATACTCTCCGTGAAAACCGTTGGGTGCCAGTTTTGCACTTGTAGGTTTTAACCCTATATAGAAATTATCTACAAACGAATCTTAAAAATAGAAAATAAACAGTAGCAAGAGCATAAAACATAAAACAGATAAACACAAGTATTTTCCCCTGGATCCAAAATCGGGATGACCAACTTGATTTTTCATTATATTCCTTTTAGTGTTACAACACATATATATACATGTCGAAGCATACATAGACCCCAATCCATTAACCCTGGATTAGAACATAACCGTAGTTCCCTTGACATGATCTACAAAATTCCAAGGGCAAAAAGCCATCGTACCCCAAAACCATGTGCAAACCCATGCACAAAACCATGGGCAGATCTGTCCACTGGAAAATAAGGACCAAAAAAAATTTCTGGGGTGCTGCCCCGGACCCTAACAGGAGGGGCTACTGCCCCCCTGTGACCTCACCAATGTTGTGCCCAGCACAATGTAAAGGGGGGATATGACCTCTCCATTTGTGGTTACTCATGGAAATAATATAACACAAACCTAACATTCTCCCACTTGTTGTTTTCTTTCCGCAGGGGGCCACAAGAGAGCTGAGTCATTAGCCCAACTTTGCAACACCCATTGTTTCTCTACACCAAGAGAACTTATGAGTGCTCACAGACTTTTTCAATGCATCTGCAACATTCTTCAAAGTGTCCACATTTACGAGCAACACCCTTTTAGCCTCAACCATATCTCTCACCAAGTGATATTGAACATCAATGTGCTTTTTCTTTGAATCATAAGCAGGGTTCTTAGCCAAGAAAATTGCACTTTGGCTATCACAATCTATCCTTATAGCTTGCTGCACCAACCCCATACTTGAACACAATATCTGCAACCAAACTACTTCCTTGCTTGCATGAGTGGCTTTTATGTATTCAGCCTCTGTAGTTGAAAGAGCCACTACAGACTGTCTTTTACTCATCCAACTGACTGCACCTCCAAAATGGCTAAACACATACCCACTTGTAGATCTTATTTGGTCCAGATCTCCAGCCCAGTCTACATCAACAAACCCATGAATTTCCAACACTCTTTCCAATCCTGATCTTCCCTGGTAGCACAAGCCATAATTACTAGTGCCACGTAAATATCTGAAAAACTGCTTCACTACTGTCCAATGCTCCTTCCCTGGGTTTGACATAAACCTGCTCAATACTCCCACTACATGTGCAATGTCTAGTCTAGTACATACCATTGCATACATTGGGCTACCCACTGCACTTACATATGGAACACAGGACATATCCTCCTCTTCTTCTTATGTCTTGGGACACTATTCAGCAGACAAATTTGTACCTACATGAATCGAAACATTCACTAGTTTACTATCCTGCATGTTGAACCTCTGCAATATAGTCTCGACATACTTCCTCTGGTTTAACTAGATCTTCCTCTTTGCCTGATCTCTCTTAATTACCATGCCTAAAATATAGTTTGCAGCACCAAGATCCTTCATGTCAAATTTGGAGAACAGTTGAGTCTTCAAATCTTCGATAATTTCTTTGCCATTTCCAATCAAAAACATATCATCCACATATAAGACCAAATAAATAACACGATCACCAATTAATTTAAAATAAACACAGTGATCCTCCTTGCTTCTGGTGAAGCCAAGTCCCCATAAGTAGGTATCAAATTTCTGATACCACATCCATGGTGACTGTTTTAACCCATACAGAGACTTCTTGAACCCGCATACTAGTTATTTCTTCCCCTTCACCATAAAGCCTTCAGGTTTTTTCATGTATATCTCCTCTTCTAGATCCCTGTGAAGAAATGATGTCTTCACATCCATCTGTTCTACCTCAAAATCAAATGCAGCAGCAACAGATAAAAGTAATCTAATAGAAGTAAATTTGGAAACAGGAGAAAAAATATCACCAAAATAAATTCCTAGCACCTAGGAATAACCTTTTGCTACCAACCAAGCTTTATATTTCTCCACCTTTCCTTCTACATTCATATTCTTCTCAAACACCCATTTTATCCCGATGAGCTTCCTTCTAGCCGGCAACTCCATTAGATCCCATGCATCATTTTTATGCAAGGATGCCATTTCATCAACCATGGCCTCCTTCCAGAGTTTTCCATTCTCTGAATCTACTGCCTCCCTGACAGTTCTAGGATCATCATTAGTTATAGTTAAAGAAAAATTTGAATAGAAAGCAGATGGACTATACCTTTCTGGTTGTCTTCTTTCCTGAACTGATCTTCTCACAGTTGGAGTTTGTGGCTCTTCCTCTTCTGAGTCTTCTTCTGTTGTAGAGTCTGATTCTTCCTCCTTTAGTTCAAACTCTATCTTCTCAGGTTCCTTTGGTAGGACTTCATGTTTAACAAAATCTTTAACCTCTCTAAATACTACATCTCGGTTGTACACAACCTTCCTTGTTTATGGGTTCCAAAGCTTGTAACCCTTTAAACCATCCTTATGCCCAATAAAAATGCACCTTTCAAATTTATTATTCAACTTGGTCATTTTCTCCTTTGGAACATGTACATATGCATCACATCCAAATAGACTTAGATCTGAAAGAGAGGGTTTCTTACCAGTCCATACATCATGTGGAGTCTTATCCTCCAACGCTGATGAAGGTGATCTATTAACCAAGTAACATGCAATATCCACTGCCTCTGCCAAGAATTCTTGTCCTAACCCAGTACTAATGAGCATGCTTCTTGCCTTTTCCATCAGCGTTCTGTCCATTCTTTCTGCAACTTCGTTTCTCTGAGGTGTGTATGGAGTAGTGTTCTGCAGTGCTATACCACTCTTCTTTCAGAACTCTTCAAATTCCTTCTTGCAGAACTCCCCACCTTTATTTTTCCTCAGCACCTTTATCTTCTTCTCTGTCTGGATTTCCACCAGAGCCTTAAATTTTTTAAATCTGTCAAAGACTTCAAATTTCTTCCTCAAGAATTATATCCATGTATTCCTTGAGAAGTCATCTATGAATGAAACATAGTACACAGTCTTACCCAGTGATGGAACCGACATAGGTCCAAACACATCACTGTGCACAAGCTCTAATATCTTTTTCGCCCTCTTAACACTAGATGGAAAAATCACCAGATTCTACTTCCCATATACATTGTGAACATTGTGTATATTCCTTTTAGTGTTACAACACATATATATATACATGTTGAAGCATACATAAACCCCAATCCATTAACCCTGGATTAGAACATAACCGTAGTTCCCTTGATCGGATCTACAAAATACCATGGGTCGAAAACCATCATACCCAAAAACCATGTGCAAACCCATGCACAAAACCATGGGCAGATCCGCCGACCAAAAAATAATGACCAAAAAAAATTTTCTGAGGCGTTGCCCCAAACCTCGATAAGGGGGCCTATCGACCCCCCTGTGACCCCCCCACGCATGATTAGTCGTGGAAAGAATATAACAAAAACACTACAACACTTATTTCCTATGTTTTTTCCTCCTATTTTACCTCATGAATATAACCATTGGGACTATCTTTGCCTCTTTTTCCTACCATTTTATCTCACCTTGTGTTGTTTCACCTTATTTTCATTACTCTACCATTTCATCAATTATTATGATGTATCGTGTCCTTTTTTATCAATAACTGAGGATGAATTTTTGGAGAAGATATATCTTCTTTTTTTGTCTTTCTAGAAGCTATTTATGGCATAAATATCTCGAGCACGAGGCGTACAGGAGCAGTTAAAGGTGTGATGTTATAGTGAGCTGTTACACCAAGGCATTGTTACACCATTCTATTATAGGCCCGCTGAGGAACTGTTGTTACAATTGTACAACTGACTACATCTCATCAAGTCCTGATGCTGACCTATTCTATAGTTGTTACACTATAGTTGTGATTTATCATGATAGCTGTAGAAGTTATTCAGTATTGTATTTTTGAATAACAGCCTCTAGGCGGTTTTGAATAAAATCTATAAACTTTCTAGTCAAGATTTTATTAAGAAGTGGTTGTAACCATATGTATTCTATTTTGATTAGCATGAGAATCATAATATTCTCATGACTGATCCACTCCTTGTTTTTATAATATGTAACCACTATATAGCTTTCCACCCTTGAGTTCAAAAGGTGAGTGAATAACAGTGTTACTTTGGCTCTGTAGTTTTGCTAATATTAATACAAGTTATCATGTTGTTGTTTTTACATGCATCATCTGATTTAGTTTCCGTTAAAGTTCTTTCTCTACCTACGCCATGCTAGGGAGGAAGGGCCCTCCTCTTTAGTAGGGATTGCAGCAGTTAAGGTAGTTATGTATACATATTTCTATTTTGTTTATGTATCAGTGGAAGTGTTGTTTCTTTTGTTTTAGCTATGAATAGATCTGCTTCAATTCCAATGTTTTTAATGTTGTTGCACATATGAGATTAGAGATAACAGCTCGTTAATCGTTGTGTGGCACACTAGAACATATTCATTGAGGTGTGGTTACAGTCTTGTAGATCATTTTATTTATTTAGGAGTGATTTCATTCCAGCATTTAATTCAACAATGATTTCCTTTATTTGGATTTTCTTTTGGTTGGATGTATCGGTACAGACAGTGCAACTGTCATTGAAATAAAAGACATTCCTAGATCGATAATTTATGTGTATTGTTTAGTCATTTAACTATTATTAATACAATTCAATATTTTTTGCGTCGTTGTCGGGGATTGCAGTGATGATGCAATCAATCAGAGTTGTTTGTTAGAAGAGAGAATGTACCCAGTATGCAATTTCTGGGTGGTAATATGAGAGGTAACAACCTGCACATCTCTCTAACATACCTGAGCGGGCTCAGTAATGCTACACTAGGGCACATAGAGGTGCAATTTCCATTTGTTCTTTTAGCGTGTCTCCAGCGACACAATTTTCGAGCGATAAGATGAGAGGTAAGAACTTGCGCATCATTCTAACATACCTGAGTAGGTCGACCAATGTCTTGCTGGGACACTTAGAAGTGTGAATTTTTGGGTGTTTCATTTAGGGTGTTTTCAACTATACAATCGCTCGATGGTAAGATGACAGGTAAGAACGTGCGCATCGCTCTAACAGACTTTAGCGAGCTCACTGTTGTAGAAACTGAAGCACTTGTATGATGGAGTGATACACATAGGGTCCATGTGTGCCAGTAGGATGATAGAAACATCCAAAAACACCCCCTACTCTACTAACTATAGGAAATACAGGTCATAAGAAGGAGAAGAAGAGTGCATACTTGGGAAGAAATACATTCTTTGGAGATCTGATCTCAAGGGAAGAAAAGGAAAAACCTAATTCATATAGAGATAATAAGAAGACAGGACCATAGGAAGCGGCTACTATATCAAATCCTGAGGCATCAGTGCCTTCCATGTCTAGACCTCACCACCCTTCGAACAACATATCCACTCTTTATATCAAGACTCCAGATTTAAAACAATAGTGGAAGATCATTGATCATGATCTGAGAATTGAAGGATACAGGGAGACTAGTGGGGAGTATCAGGGACCTAAGGTAAAATTTTTAATTGATCATCATTTGGATGCTGGTAGTGCAGTCAAACAACTTTTCCTGGAACAACATGATCCTTTTATTTATCGATCTCCAACACACTACGAGCTCAGTTCATCCTATCAACAAGAATGAGCCATGGGGGACAAGAATGTCAAGATAGATAGACCTGTTACTTTTGAATTCCTAATAGTAGTGACACGGGATGAGGCCCCTATGAAAAATATTCCTTTGTCATCCCTACCATCCTTTCAAGGGATGGTTGTTGAATATCCTGATACGTTTTTGTTCGAATTTGATGTTCTGTGTAGATTATATGACTACACTTAGGATGCCCAGAAGCTGAAATTGTTTCCCACTACTTTGAAAGGACCAACATTAAGGTAGTTCATGAGACTGGGTGTTGGCATGATTTGAACCTAGAATGACATGAGGGAGGCCTTTCTCTTTAAGTATCAAGATTACTGTCGAACCAGGGATTTGAAGGAAGAGATCTTCAAAATTGAATAGAAGGAGGAGGAGAGCTTGGAAGACTATATGGAGCGATTCCATTACAATTTACAGAGTTCTAAGTTTTAACCTAGCTCCAGAAATTATGAATACAAAATTCTTAAGAGGTATAAGAGATGACTATCTAGAGAATTTGAATATGTTGGGAAAGGAGACATATCATAAGAACCACTTAAAGAAATGTTGAATTTTTTCCTGCATAGTCCAAGACGATCAGTCAAGGGGACAAGTTCAGTTTGGGACCCTTTAGTCTGGATACAAAAGTCCACTAGTTGAGCAGTAACCAGAGCAGAGATTGGAAACCTATTTGACGAATTTGAAACCGACCTCCTTAGCACTCTCTCTTCCCAGATCACTATGGTACAAGTTAATAAGGCACAAGAAAAAGCTGAAGCAGCCTTAGCAATATTTTGTCCACGATGAAAGAATAAACATTTGGAAAGATAATTTGGACAGAATAGCGTCAGCCTACGCAGTATCTGCGAATTGACACATTCTACGAATCAATGTCTTGAATTTTCTAGACTGAAGGCTATACTTCAAGAATTAAGTGAAGATGTCCAATATTCTTATTTCATCGGATCAAAGAGACCATGGCAGCCATGACCTACATGGTATGCCTCTAGATTTTTTCTCTTTTTATCCTTGGAGTAAGGTTTATAATAGTCAGCAATATCCATGGAAGTATCCCACTCCTTCCTTAACACAATTTCCTTCACCATGGAACCAATGACCTTCCCCTCCACCAATGCAATATCCTCGATTGTAACCCTATCCTTGGAACCAGAATTGGAAAGGTAACAACCTAGGTCCAATACCCCCTACACTACCAATGCAACATCTATTACAATTGCCTTTTGTTAAATATCCTACACCTTCTGTTTGACCCAAATTACCTGTGAAACCGCAACCCAATCTAAATAATAAGTCAACGCAAATCATAGATGCTCTGACTACCTTCCAAAATTATCTATTACTCCTATTGAAATAAACAAGGTTCAACTTCAATCGGGAAAAGTAATCAGACCTGAACATACTCCCATTATTATCGAAGAATAGTATGAGTCACCTAGAAAGGATAAGGGCAATTCTAAGACAGTTGTTACACATGTAACAACTGATACAAGACCTGTTGTTACACCTGTAGCAGCTAGCTCGAGAGCTTTTACTATTTCTACAACATCCAACCCAAGAAATGTTGGTGCATCTATGACAGTTGATTCAACTGTTAATATCCAAAATCCTCCATACCCTCAACGATTAAGTGAAACTAGGCCATCCTCAAAACCTGAATCCAAATTCCTTAAGGAACTGTAAAATTTGTATGTGCAAATTCTGCTGTTACAGGCTCTCAAGGAAGTACCTATATATGTTAAAACAATGAGGGATCTGTGTGTCAAAAATCTTTAAATAAAACCAAAAGACCCTGCTACTATCCATGTCATGGGAAAACTATCCGATCTCATGATTGATCAGCCTTTGTTGACTAAATATAATGACCCAGGGAATCTTACAGTGACTGTCCATATCGATGACCAACCCAGAACCAATAATTTGATTGATTTAGGGGTGGCCATTAATGTCATTACTAAAAACCTATTTATCTCCTTAGGATTTCATAGACTTAGACCTACACCCACAATGCTTGAATTAGCAGATAGGTCCCATGTCAAGTCTGAGGGAATGATAGAAGATGCAGTTATCACTATGGCTTATTGTAATTATCCAACTACTTTTCTCATTTTACAAACAAAATCTAACCTAGGGGGTCATCACTTAATATTTGGAAGGCCGTGGCTAGCCACTGTAGATGCATATATCAGATGTAGGTCCAGATCTATGGTGATCTCATATGGGCAGGCCACCTAGAACCTGAACCTTCACCCTCAATCAAAAGCTCACATGGATTTGAGTAGTCCCTAGTGGGACGAATTTTAACCTAAATCTAATCTTTCCCTACCTCTCCTCACGCTTGGAAAAGTGCAATACTTCAAAGATGAAACAGAGGATGATATAATTAACGGTTTTATTAGAAATTCACTCTTTGTTGCCTCCATTAGAGAACTGGGGGAAGAAGATGAGGTAGATGATGTAATTATTGAAAATTTGAAAACCACTCCACATACTATCAACAGTCCCATTGAAATTGAACCTGGGAAATCTTTAAACATCAATCCTAACCTGACTACTGAATAAAACAGATTGTTGATGCAAATCTTATAGAAATATAAAAAGGAATTTGCATAGGACTATAATGATATGAAATGAATCCATCCTGTCTTATGCACTCATCACATTTATCTTAAAGAGGGCTGCAAACCAGCTAGACAACCAAAACGCTGAATGAACCCCACACTTAAGGAGATAATGAAAGAAAAATTGCAAAAACTCCTTAATGCTAATTTCATCTACCCCATTTTTGAGAGCCAGTGGGTGTCTCTTCTTGTCATAGTTTTGAAAAATAATGGCAAGTGGAAAGTCTATGTAGACTATAGAGAGACTAACAAGGCCACTCAAAGGGACCATTTTCATATAGCATTCATTGACACGGTCCTGGATACTCTCTCTGGGAAAAAGTTTTTTTCATTCATAGATGGGTTCAATGGCTATAATCAAATACAGATTGTCCCAGAAGACCAGGACAAGACAATCCTCACTTGCCCTTGGGGTAATTTTGCATACATAGTCCTTCCTTTTGGCCTCTATAATGCACCAGCAACTTTTCATAGCGAAATATTGGGTATTTTTTTCTGATCTCTTGAATGAATGTCTTGAAATATTTATGGATGATTTTACACCCTACAGGGATGCCTTTCAGACAGAATTAGTGAATTTGGAAAGGGTGCTGGAACATTGTGAGCAAAATAATGTTGCTCTAAGCACGAAAAAATTTCACATGATGATGATTTAGGGAATTGTGCTAGGAAATTTGATTTCAGCAGATGAAATCAAGGTAGATCCTACAAAAATTGAGGTAATAATGAAAATCCCAACCCGTATGACTCTAAAAGAGGTACGTATTTTTTTGGGACATGTAGGGTACTATAGGAGATTTATAAAAAAAAATTCAAATATTGCATCTCCTTTGTTTTCCTTGCTCATGAAATACGCGTAATTTTTGTGGACAAGAAAGTTTGAGAAAGCCTTTCTGAATTTAAAGAACTGTGTAACAACAATACTTGTTTTACGACGACCAAATTGGAGATTGTCATTCCACATCACTAGAGATGCATCTGACATAACTGTGGGTGTTTTTTTTGGGCAGCTGGAGGAGAAGAAACCTTATGCCATTTATTACATCAACAAGAATATAACCCCAGTAGAACTCAACTACACAGAGACTGAAAAGGAATTCCTAGTAGTAGTGCATGCTATCAACAAATTTCGACACTACATCACTGGGTATCAAGTATTTGTAAACACTGAACATGCTTCCATTCAAATTTTAATGAACAAACATGTTACTAATGGTAGAGTTACATGATGGTTATTGTCCTTATAGGAATTTGACATCAATATTTTAGATAAACACAGAAAGGATAATGCAGTTGTTGATTTTCTTTCTAGATTAACTATACGTGATGACTACACTGCCACTAAGGATTATTTTCTAGATGAATATATTTTTTCCATCCCTACTCACTCACCATGGTATGCAGATATAACCAATTATCTTGCTATAGGAAAATTTCCACACCATTTATCTTCTAGAGAAAAGAGGAAGATTATACAACAAAGTGCTACCTGCTCCTAGATAGAGGGAAATCACTATTACACTAGGATAGAATTTCATATTATAAGGCAATGTGTTAGAGAAGATGAGGTGCTTGATATCTTGAAAGCTTTTCATGAGGAACCCTGTGGAGGGAACTTCCCTGACAAAAGGACGGGATAAAAAGTACTCTCAATAGGGTACTACTAGCCAATTATACTCTACGATGCCAAGAAGTTTGTGAGGGGATGTGATAGCTGTCAAATGATGGGCCAACCTATGAAATCAGATGAGATGTCGTTACAACCTCATATAGTGATAGAACCATTTGAGAAATGGGCCCTGGACTTTGTGGGGCCAATTAGTCCTTCATCACAGCAAAAATCATACATATTGGTCTACAGTGACTATGTCATGAAGTGGGTCAGAGAAAAGGCACTAATTAGAGCTACAGAGCAGGTTGTTTCAGACTTCCTTTTGAATATATCTTTGTTCGCTTCAGGATACCCAAGTAGATAGTGATAGAGCGAGGGCCTTAGTTCACATCTCATTTGATGAAGAAACTGGTTGAGAAGTATGGAATTCATCACAGAATCACTTCACCTTATAATCAAAAAGAAAATTGTCAAGCAGAAAGCAGCAATAAATTCATTTAGGGAATCTTAACAGAGACATATATATACATGCTGAAGCATACATAAACCCCAATCCATTAACCCTGGATTAGAACATAACCGTAGTTCCCTTGATCGGATCTACAAAATACCATGAGTCGAAAACCATCGTACCCCAAAAGCATGTGCAAACCCATGCACAAAACCATGTGCAGATCTGTCGACCAGAAAATAATGACCAAAAAAAATTTCTGGGGTGTTGCCCTGGACCCCGACAAGGGGGGCTATTGACCCCCTTGTGACCCCCCCACGCATGATTAGTCATGGAAAGAATATAACACAAACACAACAACACTTATTTCCTACATTTTTTTCTCCTATTTTACCTCATGACTATAACCATTGGGACTTTCTTTGCCTCTTTTTCCTACCATTTTATCTCACCTTGTGTTGTTTCACCTTATTTTCATTACTCTACCATTTCATCAATTATTATGATGTATTGTGTCTTTTTTTATCAATAATTGAGGATGAATGTTTGGAGAAGATATATCTTCTTTTGTTGTCTTTCTAGATGCTATTTATAGCATAAATATCTCGAGCACGAGGTGTATAGGAGTAGTTAAAGGTGTGATGTTATAGTGAGCTTTTACACCAAGGCGTCGTTACACCATTCTGTTATAGGCCCGTTGACGAACTATTGTTACAACTGTACAACTGACTGCATCTCATCAAGTCCTGATGCTGACCTATCCTCTAGCTATTATGCTATAGTTGTGATTTATCATGATAGCTGTAGAAGTTATTAAGTATTGTATTTTTGAATAACAGCCTCTAAGCGGTTTTGATTAAAATCTATAAACTTTCTAGTCAAGATTTTATTAAGAAGTGGTTGTAACCATATGTATTCTATTTTGATCAGCATGAGAATCATAAGATTCTCATGACTGATCCACTCCTTTTTTTTATAATATGTAACAATATATAGCTTTCCACCCTTGAGGTCGAAAGGTGAGTGAATAAAAGTGTTACTTTGGCTCTGTAGTTTTTCTCATATTAATACAAGTTATCATGTTGTTGTTGTTACATGCATCATCTGATTTAGTTTCCGTTAAATTTCTTTCTCTACCTACGCCCTGCTAGGGAGGAAGGGCCCTCCTCTTTAGCAGGGATTGCAGTGGTTAAGGTAGTTTTGTATACGTATTTCTATTTTATTTATGTATCAGTGGAAGTGTTGTTTCTTTTGTTTTAGCTGTGAATAGATCTGCTTCAATTCCAATGTTTTTAATGTTGTTACACATATGAGATCAGAGATACCATTTGGGTAATAGTTGTGTGGCACATTAGGACATATTCATTGAGGTGTGATTACAGTCTTGTAGATCATTTTATTTATGCATGAGTGGTTTCCTTCGAGAATTTACTTCAACAATGATTTCCTTTATTTGGATTTGCTTTTGGTTGGATGTATCGGTACAGACAGTGCACCTATCATTGAAATAAAAGACGTTCCTCGATCGATAATTTATGTGTACTATTTATTCATTTAAATATGATTAATAAAATTCAATATTTTTGCGTCTTTCTCGGGGATTGCAGTGATGATCCAATCAATCAGAATTATTTGTTAGAAGAGAGTGTGTACCCAATATGCAATTTCTGGGTGGTAATATGAGAGGTAACAACCTGCACATCTCTCTAACATACCTGAGCGGGCTCACTAATGCTACACTGGGGCACATAGAGGTGCAATTTCCATGTGTTATTTTAGCGTGTCTCCAGTGACACAATTTTCGAGTAGTAAGATGAGAGGTAAGAACTTGTGCATCGTTCTAACATACCTGAGTAGGCCGACCAATGTCTTGCTGGGACACTTAGAAATGTGAATTTTTGGGTGTTTCATTTAGGGTGTTTTCAACTATACAGTCGCTCGATGTTAAGATGAGAGGTAAGAACGTGCTCATCGCTCTAACGGACTTTAGCGGGCTCACTGCTATATAAACTGAAGCCCTTGTATGATGGAGTGATACACATAGGGTCCATGTGTGCCAGTAGGATGATAGCAACATCCACAAACACCCCCTACTCTACTAACTACAAGAAATACGGGTCATAAGAAGGAGAAGAAGAGTGCATACTTGGGAAGAAAGACATTTTTTGGAGATCTGATCTCAAGGGAATAAAAGGAACAACCTAATTCATATAGAGATAATAAGAAGACAGGACCATAAGAAGCGGCTACCATATCAAAGCCTGAGGCATTTGTGCCTTCCGTGTCTGGACCTCACCACCCTTCGAACAACATATCCACTCTTGATATCAAGACTCCATATTTAAAACAATAGTGGAAGATCATTGATCATGATCTGAGAATTGAAGGATACAGGGAGACCAGTGGGGAGCATCAGTGACCTGAGGTAAAATTTGTAATTGATCATCATTTGGATGTTGGTAGTGCAGTCAAACATTTTTTCCTAGAACAACATGATCCTTTTATTTATCGATCTCCAGCACACTACGACCTCAGTTCATCCCATCAATAAGAATGAGCCATGGGGGACGAGAATGTCAAGACAGATAGCCCTGTTACTTTTGAATTCCTGATAGTATTGACACAGGATGAGGCCCCTATGAAAAATATTCCTTTTTCATCCCTAACATCCTTTCAATGGATGGTTGTTGAAGATCCTGATACCTTTTTTTTTCGAATTTGATGTTCTGTGTAGATTATATGACTACAATTCAGATGCCCACAAGCTGAAATTGTTTCCCACTACTTTGAAAGGAGCACCATTAAGGTAGTTCATGAGACTAGGTGCTGGCATGATTTGAACCTGGAATGACATGAGGGAGGCGTTTCTCTTTAAGTATCAAGATTACTGTCGAACTAGGGATTTGAAGGAAGATATATTCAAAATTGAATAGAAGGAGGAGGAGAGCTTGGAAGACTATATGGAGCGATTCCATTACAATTTACAAAGTTCTAAGTTTTAACCTAGCTCCAGAAATTCTAAATATAATATTCTTAAGAGGTATAAGAGATGACTATCTAGAGCATTTGAATATGTTGGGAAAGGAGACATATCACAAGAACCGCTTAAATAAATATTGAATCTTTTCTTGCATAGTTCAAGATGATCAGTCAAGGGGACAAGTTCAGTTTGGGACCCTTTATTCTGGATAAAAAAGTCCACTAGTGGAGGAGTAACCAGAGCAGAGATTGGAAACCTATTTTAGGAATTTGAAACCGACCTCCTTGGCACTCTCTTTGCCCAGATCACTATGGTACAAGTTAATAAGCCACAAGCAAAAGCTGAAGCAGCCTTAGCAATATTTTGTCCATGATGAAAGAATAAACATTTGGAAAGAGAATTTTGACTGAATAGCATCAGCCTACGCAGTATCTGCGAATTGACGCATTCTACGAATCAATGTCTAGTATTCTTATTTCATCAGATCAAAGAGGTGAAGATGTCTAGTATTCTTATTTCATCGAATCAAAGAGACCATGGTAGCCATGACCTACAAGGTATGCCTCTATATTTTTTATCTTTTCATCCTTGGAATAATGTTTATAATAGTCAGCAATATCCATGGCAATGTCCCACTCCTTCCTCAACACAATTTCCTTCACCATGGAACCAATGGCCTTCCCCTCCACCAATGCAATATCCTTGATTGTAACCCTATCCTTGGAGAAAGAATTGGAAAGGTAACAACCAAGGTCCAATACCCCCTACACTACCTATGCAGCATATATTACAACTGTCTTTTGTTAAATATCCTACACCTTCTGTCTGATGCCAATTACCTGTGAAACTGCACCCCAATCCGAATAATAAGTCAACACAAATCATAGATGCTCTGATTACCTTCCAAAATTATCTTATTACTCCTATTGAAATCAACAAGGTTCAACTTCGATCGGGAAAAGTAATCAGATCTGAACATACTCCCATTATTACCGAAGAATAATGTGAATCACCTAGAAAGGATAAGGGCGATTCTAAGACAGTTGTTACACATGTAACAGTTGATACAACACCTGTTGTTACACCTGTAGCAGCTAGCTCGAGAGCTTCTTATATTTCTACAACATCCAACCTGAGAAATGCTGGTGCATTTGTGACAGTTGATTCAACTGTTAACATCCAAAATCCTCCATACCCTCACTGATTAAGTGAAACTGGGCCATCCTCAAAACCTAAATCTGAATTCCTTAAGGAACTGCAAAATTTGTATGTGCGGCTTTTTCTATTACAGGCTCTCAAGGAAGTAGCTATCTATGTTAAAAAAATGACAGATTTGTGTGTCAAAAATCCCGAAACAAAACCAAAAGACCCTGCTACTATCCATGTCATGGGGAAACTATCTGATCTCATGACTGATCAGCCTTTGTTGACTAAATATAATGACATAGGGAATCTTACAGTGACTGTCCATATCGATGACCAACCCAGAACCAATAATTTGATTGATTTAGGGGCAGCCATTAAGGTCATTACTAAACACCTATTTATCTCCTTAGGATTTCATGGACTTAGACCTACACCCACAGTGCTTGAATTAGCAGATAGGTCCCATGTCAATTCTGAGGGAATGATAGAAGATGCGGTTATCACTATGGCTTATTGTAATTATCCAACTAATTTTCTCATTTTACAAACAAAATCTAACCTAGTGGGTCATCATTTAATCTTGGGAAGACTGTGGCTAGCCACTATCAATGCAAATATCAGATGTAGGTCTAGATCTATGGTGATCTCAGATGGGCAGGCCACCTAGAACCTAAACCTTCACCCTCAAGAAAAAACTCACATGGATTTTAGTAGTCCCTAGTGGGACGAATTTTAACCTAAATCTAATATTTCCCTACCTCTCCTCACGCTTGGAAAAGTGCAATATTTTAAAGATGAAACAGAGGATGATATCATTAACGGTTTTATTAGAAATTCACTCTTTGTTGCCTCCATTAGAGAACCACTCCACATACTATGAGGTAGATGATGTAATTATTGAAAATTTGAAAACCACTCCACATACTATCAATAGTCCCATTGTAATTGAACCTGGGAAATATTTAAACATCAATCCTAACCTGACTGCTGAACAAAACAGATTGTTGATGCAAATGTTACAGAAATATAAAAAGGAATTTGCATAGGACTATACTGATATGAAAGGAATCCCTCCTGGCCTATGCACTCATCGCATTTATCTTAGAGAGGGCTGCAAACCAGTTAGACAACCAGAACACTGAATGAACCCCACACTTAAGGAGATAGTGAAAGAAGAATTGCAAAAAATCCTTAATGCTAATTTCATCTACCCCATTTTTGAGAGCCAGTGGGTGTCTCTGCTTATCATAGTTTTGAAAAATAACGACAAGTGGAGAGTCTATGTAGACTATAGAGAGACTAACAAGGCCACTCAAAAGGACCATTTTCATGTACCATTCATTGACATGGTCTTGGATACTCTCTCTGGGAATTTTTTTTTTTCATTTCTAGATGGGTTCAACGGCTGTAATCAAATACAGATTGTCCCAGAAGACCAAGACAAGACAACCCTCACTTGCCCTTGGGGTAATTTTGCATACATATTCCTTCCTTTTGTCCTCTATAATGCACCAGCAACTTTTCATAGGGAAATATTGGGTATTTTTTCTGATCTCTTGAATGAATGTCTTGAAATATTTATGGATGATTTTACACCCTACAGGGATTCCTTTGAGACAGAATTAGTGAATTTGGAAAGGGTGCTGGAACATTTTGAACAAAATAATGTTGCTCTAAGCATGGAAAAATGGCACATGATGATGATTGAGGGAATTCTACTGGGAAATTTCATTTCAGCAGATGAAATCAGGGTAGATCCTACAAAAATTGAGGTAATATCGAAAATCCCAACCCGTATGACTCTAAAAGAGGTACGTAGTTTTTTGGGACATGTAGGGTACTATAAGATATTTATAAAAAAAAATTCAAAGATTGCATCTCCTTTGTTTTCCTTGCTCATGAAATATGCGTAATTTGTGTGGACAAGAAAGTGTGAGAAAGCCTTTCTGAATTTAAAGAATTGTGTAACAACAACACTTGTTTTACGATGACCAAATTGGAGATTGTCATTCCATATCACTATAGATGCATCTGACATAACTGTGGGTGTTGTTTTTGGGCAGCTGGAGGAGAATAAACCTTATTCCATTTCTTACATCAACAAGAATATAACCCCAGTAGAACTCAACTACACAGTGACTGAAAAGGCATTCCTAGCAGTAGTGCATGCTATCAACAAATTTCGACACTACATCACCGGGTATCAA
Organism: Pinus albicaulis; assembly: GCA_034641835.2. NCBI lineage: Eukaryota > Viridiplantae > Streptophyta > Pinopsida > Pinales > Pinaceae > Pinus > Pinus albicaulis. The sequence goes on from CM076577.1 coordinate 1,169,714,957, forward strand.
GTATTTGTAAACACTGAACATGCTGCCATTTGAATTTTAATGAACAAACATGTTACTAATGGTAGATTTACATGATGGTTATTGTCCTTATATGAATTTGATATCAATACTTTAGATAAACACGGAAAGGATAATGTAATTGTCAATTTTCTTTCTAGATTAATTATAAGTGATGACTACACTGCCACTAAGGATTCTTTTCTAGATGAATATCTTTTTTCCATCTCTACTCAGTCACCATGGTATGCAGATATAACCAATTATCTTGCTACAGGAAAATTTCCACACCATTTATCTTCTAGAGAAAAGAGGAAGATTATACAACAAAGTGCTACCTGCTCCTGGATAGAGGGAAATCACTATTACACTAGGATAGAATTTTAGATTATAAGGCAATGTGTTAGAGAAGATGAGGTGCTTGATATCTTGAAAGCTTTTCATGAGGAACCCTGTGGAGGGCACTTCGCTGACAAAAGGATGGGATACAAAGTACTCTCAATAGGGTACTACTAGCCAACTATACTCCAGGATGCCAAGAATTTTGTGAGGGGATGCGATAGTTGTCAAATGATGGGCCAACCTATGAAATCGGATGAGATGTTGTTACAACCTCATATAGTGATAGAACCATTTGAGAAATGGGCCCTCGACTTTGTGGGGCCAATTAATCCTTCATCACAGCAAAAATCATACATATTGGTCTACACTAACTATGTCATGAAGTGGGTGGAAAAAAAGGCACTAATTAGAGCTAGAGAGCAGGTTGTTTCATACTTCCTTTTGAATATATCTTTGTTCGGTTAGGGATACCCAAATAGATAGTGACCGAGCGAGGGCCTTAGTTCACATCTCATTTGATGAAGAAGCTGGTTGAGAAGTATGGAATTCATCACAAAATCACTTCACCTTATAATAAAAAAGAAAATTGTCAAGTAGAAAGCACCAATAAATTCATTGAGGGAATATTAATAGAGATGTTAGCCAGCCACCGATGAAATTAGGCTGAGAAACTTCCAGAGGTATTGTGGGCTTACAGAACAACATAGAGGAACAATATAGGCTTCTGACCATATGAACTGGTGTATGGTAAGAATCCTTTATTCCCCATATAGTTTGAGATAAAGACATTAAGAACATCATTGCAAGTCAATCTCGACTCAAGCATGGCACAGACACAAAGATTGAATCAGCTCAGTGAGTTGCAAGAGAAACGACTGGCTACTATTCAACATATAGAGATAGTTCAGTAGTAGAGAGATTGATGGCATGATGGGCTTATTAGGAAAAATAAGTTCTAGAAGGGAGATTGGGCTCTTTTGTATGATTTAAGGTTCAAGGATTTCAAAGGAAATCTCTACATGAGATGGCTAGGTCCTTACGAAGTAGACACGGTCTTTAACAATGGGACTGTATAATTGGTCACCATCGACAATGCTAAGACATCGCTACTAGTTAATAGGCACCCTCTAAGGTTGTATCATCAACCCGCCTTGAGGGAATGATTTGTTAACATTGTCACGGAATTTGATCTTCATGTCACAACTGCAGGGGAACATTTCTCTGTGCGGCCTGAAATTTGAAATTCCAATAAGTGCAACATCTGAAAACCACCCTTGTGGCAGCTGTTACACCTGTTTAAAAATAATAATAATAAGAAAATAAAATAATAAAACAAAAATAACAAATATGACTCTGAAAACCTCTTTCCGAGGCGTAGTTAGATAATCTTGTAATAGCTGAAAAACACTCATGCGGCGGCTGTTACACATGTTTTTTTTCTCGTCCTAAAACATCATCCCTCCTTCCCGATACATTTTACAAGATGATGTTATTCATTTTATTTTATTTCTGTATCGATTTCTCCTAATCATTATGTTTTTTTTTTTTAAATAAATATTAAGGTTGTCTTTCCTGTTACACATGTAACAACCAATAGCCACGAACACGATTTCTCATGTTTTGTCACATAACTGCAATAATTTTTCCATCCAAGTGTGACCACCGCGATCACTCTAGGAAGTACGCTACCAGTTCAACATCCTCCTCCACGTCGCTTCAAGTACGTCATTCAAAAGGTAACGACATCATTTATGATTTGGTGATTAATTGAAAAAGTAATGATATTCCCGTGACGGTCGTGGGCGGCCGTCACCATTAAAGCAGGGGGGTGGGGGGGGGGGTATATCTTTCAATCATTGAAATTTTGTAGTCATAAACTGTTATAAACTCTGCATGCACCCAATTAATATCACAATCACCAATGATGACTAAATCTGGCTGGAAAGAGCATGTGTACTTAGAACCGATTACTTTTCATAACGAGACATTTATGAAGAGTTGAGTGAGGTATGATTCAGTGATCTGTAAGTATTGTCACCTCCCATCACCCTCCTCCACTGGAAGCCTTGTATCCTCATTTCAAACTCGTCATCTGGGATAAGCATAGTAAGACTTGGAGAGGAAGTAAGCAGTGCAGTGACATTACTTTGGGTTGAGCAGTAAGAAATGAATTCAGAAACAACAACAAGATGGGTGGAGCAGTAGTTCGATACGAGCCAGATTCCATAAATGCCTTGCAGAACTATCCAAAATCCTACTAAGTATTTAGAGATTTTGGATGGATTGAGTATTTCCAAAAGTTGGAAGGCTCAGATGAGGTAGCTGCAATCAAATTTTCTCAGAATTTGAATAACAACTAGATCTGAGTTAGGGGTCTGAAAATTGAGGTGACATTTCCAGTAGAGGGATGGAGGTGGTTTAACAGAAAAATCAATGACCCTCCTTGAAAGAGGACTTCCTAAAAGGAGAAGAAAAGTTGGAGAAGAAAGGGAGAGGAATTGACAAGTTATCACTCCCTTATCCATGGGTTGATGTTTCCATGGGTTTAATTAAATAAATTACCTGTGAGGGAAGATCCACCATTATTTTTAATTATCACTTCCCTCTACTCAATCACCTTCGGCACCAGAAAAATATTAACCTTCCATTCTAATTATTGGGGAATATTAGGCATATGGCTGAACAACACATCTGGAAGCATGTGTGACCAATCATAGACTCATCAAACTGATCTTGTTGGATGCCCTAAGCTAGGAAGGGAGGACCTGGGAATAATTCAAGCGAAAGTGGCCGGGAACAAGCCGAGGAAAACAAGCCGTGACTTCAGGAGGAAGTCACGCAGAAGCTGAAACCCAGACTTGGCCTGCCAAGGTTAGAATTGGGAAGGAACCCACTAATGAAAAAATTTGGGATAGACAGCTAAAACAAAGAGTAAAATTTAACTTGCCAATGAAACCTTCGCCCAAAGCTAGAAAACAGACAAAAGAAGAAGTACCAGAGGAAGAAAGAGAACCTTCCTCATCAGGTAAGGATGAAACTCATGTCCTACTTTTAGAACTTGATAATCTAAGAAAGGAAAATGAATAATTGAAACAAATATTATCTGAAGGGAAGGAAATATTAGTATCTTTATGCATGACATGTTTTCAAGAACTAACAACAGTAGGGTATAAGGTCTATGGAGCAAACACCAGCCCAATTGAAAAATAAACAGAATTGCAGGAGGTTGTTACACAAGAACCTGTTAAGGATAGTGTTGTTACATAAGAACTGATAGTTAAAGCAGAGCCTCCTATAGTAATTTTCCTAGAGGTAGACACACAAGAACCTGTTCAGTCCACTGGTGTTACAGAATAAACAACAATGGACACAGAGGCTACTCTAGGCAGAAATGAAGGGGATGATACACAAGAACCCACTGGTGAAGCGATTGTTACACAAGAACCAACAGCCGAGGTGGAGTAGACCCATTTAGAAGAGGTTGTTACAGCCATTATTGATTTTTATATTGAATGAAAAAGAAGGTCGAGTCTCTTCTCATGATGGATTTTTGAGAAAATCATGTTAATTTCCGAATTGCAGAAGTGGAAGTATGAAGAAATCTCCCTTCGGGAGGGGATGATTTTGCTGAAAGAAAATTGAAGGGAGATAGACATCCTGCATGAAAATTGGATGAAAAAGAGATGAATAAAGGATGGGATATTTATAAGAGGAAGGAAGCTATGAATAAGCAGGAGGAACAACTACTTCTATTACAACAGCAGGTTCAGGATCTTACCATCGATAAGAAAAAGCTTCATGACCTTTCCCTCAATCTTCTGAGGTGCAGGTGACCTTCCCCATCCTACCCCGTTTTTCTCTGGGAATGCTACTTTTTGTTCCAGATGAAATCTGTTATGGAGGATATACGATATCAATGTTCTTCCACTCGCACATTCTTAAATGTCTTTCGCGCCTCCGATTTTGATGAACAAATCTTGCTATGTGAGTTATTCTTACACAATATCATTTGCAAAAATGTGAGTATGCAAATGGTGGTGACGATATTTTACTATATGGGGGACCTACAATTGTGAGATTTTGTGTCCTTCATGAAGAATCAGATTGAGTGGCATTTGTCCACCAGATCTATGGATGCTAATGAAGAGAAGATGGCATTATGGATCTATGCAGAACTAGGATGGGCCGTTGAGTTAAGGTGGGAATTTAGAAGAATTTTGAGTACTACTAGGATAAGGGAACCTGCTGCCACCTACAGAAGAAGGATTGTGAACTTCTGTCTCAATCAGTTCTCAGTGATGAAGATTGGAGCCTTGACTAGGTGCTTGAAAGGCACAAAAGCGAGCAATGTTGAGCTGCTAAAGGGAGATCCATTTGCATTCCATAATTTTGTGGTGGTTGTTACACATGTACTAGCATATGCACAGATAGTACAAACCCTTTATGTTTTTTGGATCGAGTTATAGTTCAAGTTCCCTTTGATCTGGCTCAATTGAGGACTATCAGAGTAATTTTGAATTGAACAACTATGAATGATAATCCTAGATACGGCAGTTGATGGCTAATCAATGGTACAGGTCTGCATATGAAGAAACAAATGACGCTTATGATCTCACTGACCTGCACCGGAGGTATTCCCATGAGAGTTGAGATTTTCATGAGGACATGCACGTGCTTTAGCCGAGGGGAGATGTTGGGTGCTAGTTTTACACTTATTCCCTACATTTGTTTCCACTATTTTACCTCATGACTATAACCATTGGTACTATATTTTCCCCTTTTTCCTACCATTTTATCTCAACTTGTGTTGTTTCACCTTATTTTCATTACTTTGCCATTTCATCAATTATTATGATGTATAGTGTCTTTTTTTATGACTAACTGCGGATGAATGTTTGGAGAAGATCTATGGTATTTTGTTGTCTTTTCAGATGCTATTTATAGCAAAAAATATCTCGAGCATGAAGCATAAAGGAGAAGTTAAAGGTCGGTTCTTGTAAAGAGTTGTTACACCACAGCGCTATTACACCATGTTGTTACAGACCCACTGATGAACTGTTGTTATAGCTATACCGCTGACTGGATCTTGTCAACTCCTGATGCTAACCTGTCCTCTAGTTATTACACTATAGTTGTGATTTATCACGATAGCTGTAGAAGTTATTAAGTATTGTATTTTTGGATAATAGCCTCTAGGTAGTTTTGATTGTAATATATAAAATTTCCAGTCAAGATTTTATTAAGAAGTGGTTGTAACCATACGTATTCTATTTTGATCAACATCAGAATCATACAATTCTCATGATTGATCCACTCCTTTTTTTTCTGCTATGTAACCACTATATAGTTTTCGACCCTTGAGGTCGAAAGGTGAGCGAAGAACATCATTACTTTGGCTTTGTAATTTTTCTCAAATTAATACAATTTATCGTGTTATTTTTGTTACATGCATTATATGATTTAGTTTCCGTTAAAGTTCTTTCTCTACTTGCACCTTGCTAGGGAGGAAGGGCCCTCCTCTTTAGCAGGGAGTGCAATGGTTAAGGTAGTTATGTATACGTATTTATATTTTTTTTATGTAGCAGTGGAAGTGTTGTCGCTATTTTTTTAGTTGTGAATAGATTTGCTTCAATTCCAATGTTTCATATGTTGTTACACATATGATATCAAAGCAGGGAAAATTTTAAGAATCCCCCTAAATTATATATATAATAAATAGGTGAGTCCCCATGATACATAGGAAAAATGGAAGGCAATTTTATTAATAATATAATATGTATATATAATTTTTTGGCGAATCACCAGTACAAATGGAAAATCACTACTACAAAATGGTGAATCGTTGTCTAGTGGAGTTCGGGGTGTTGGTTCCAATGAAGATATGGTAATTGAACCAGGAGTAGAAGGAAGAGAACGACCGAGACCAAGCATGGCACATGGTGACTCATGAGGGAAGTAGTTCTCGTGTAGTTTTGAAAACGCGTTCTTATATTTCTGCTAAGCGTAGTGTTGTTTCTCATGCTACTACTAGCACTGATATTGAGGTTGGAGAGGAGTTTGAGGAAGCATGGAAGGTAGCAGTGGTGAAGAATTACAAAGAGTTCCCCATGATGGGCTCCATTTTTCCCTTTGGTATTTGTGCTTGCAAGACCTTCCGTCCATTGAACCAACAATTAGCCGTTCAACCAACAATCAACTTGACTGAGTTGATTAGGTACGAGTCAACTTAGACTAATCTTCAAAAATATGCTTTGCACTATCCCATATTTATCACACTAATGCTACACAACATTGTGCATTTGCACCTAACTCTCAATAATTCTTTTCCAAGAAAAATCTATAATAAGAAAAATATTTTACTATATTCTAAAAAGTGAAGATGTTGAAATCATGCCACAAAGTGAAAGGAAATAAAATATCTTTCCTCAAACCACCAAATATATAAAGAAAACAATAATGATTATAATAATAGAACTAGATCTATCGATCTATCGATCTATGCATGATATGAGAACCATAAGCATTCAAGAGACTAATTTCAAACTCAAAAAAATCCTCTAAACAAGCAACAAAAAAACCACTAAAATTTTCAAAGATATCAAGGCTAGACATTAACACAATTTCATGTACTTGAATAAGCCCATTGTTGCTTAGCGTTAGACTTCTTAAATTAGTTCTTTATCATTTAATACTAGGACACTATCTATGTGAAAAGAAATAGGTCCCAACTTCATCAAATCCGACTTCATTTCCAATCAAAGATCAAAACTAGCTTCGTTTCCAATACCAATATAAAATCACACATTTTCCAAATACCAATAATTATTTTCCAAGAAAATATAAAACTCGGAACACAGCAAAATTCCCCAAAAACAAGAAACATATATACCATTAAAATTTTCCAAGATGTCAAAGCTAGACATCAAGGTAGCTTCATGTACTTGAATGAGCCCATTGATGATTTGCATTAGTGTTGTTAAATTAGTTATTTATCATTTAATACTAGTCAAACACTATCTATGTGAAAAGAAATAGGTCCCAAAATCATCAAATCCAGCTTCATTTCCTGTCACAAATAAGAAACAAGCAATGTAAGGATTAAATATGAAACATCAATCTTAAAATAACACACATGAAAGAAATGTAGCTGCAATGTTACAATGAAAAATACAAAATATAGAACCCATTTTTACCTGAATTTGACATGTAGTAATCTTGCATGATCAACGGAACATGTATACCAAAATAAGAGTCCTAGGGTATTTCAATTTCCCAGTTCTCATCTTGGTCATCATTTTCAGCATTGTGAACATGATCTTCTCCAAATGTACTATCATTATGAGCCTCCAAAACATTATGTTCTGTATCAATTTCATTAGATAAATTTGTTATATTGTTTTCTCCCCTTCTATCACAATTTGATCGCCAAAGCGCTAGTGCTCTTTCATATGGAAAATTTTCAACGTCATACTTTGTTGCATATAATCTTAAACATGTATCCACATGTTTATCAAGCTTGTTCCTCAACTTTGACTTCAAAAATTATAGTGCACTAAAAATTCTCTCATCCTCCACTGATCCCAAAATCATGGTTTGACACAAATTTGGTAATTTAAAATATTCTGATATGTTTTCTTGCAGGTATTGGCTAGCACTTAAAGTATTCCATAATCTTGTTATAGCACCGTTTTCATTAGGATTCTCCAAAAAAGGATATTGCTTCCACATTGTTTCAGCAAAGCATCCACCTTGTTGATACAATTTTGATGAATCTAAAATACCTTCAATTTGTTCTCCATGTATCGAGACTTTCTTGCAAAAGTGGTCTACTAAACATTTTAATCTCTTTTGAACATCGGCTTTTAAATTTCTTGGACATGGACAATTGTTCCAATATTGAGGGTATACCGCACACATGGCCTCCAAAAATTCATCTCGAGGAAATCATTCTCTTATCTCTGATGATAGTGATCTTGCAATTTCTATCAGATTTTGTCTCACTGAGATCACAATATTATCAAATTGGTCTCTTGACACAGGGAAATATTTGGTGATTCGTCCCATCTTACTAATATAATGAAAGGGGACCATATACCCACGCACTGTGATACATAGTATCCCTTTTTCATCAAACATCAAAAAAATTTCAGTATTTTCTATATTGATGATCTTAGTCCAACTTGTAAACTCTAGACTAGTAAAAGAGTCCGGCATCATATACAAATTATCCAATGCAAGGCATGATGACTTTCTTGCATTTGTGTATTCGGAAATACACATTGTGCGATTCTGATAAATTTTCACGAGGACATTCATTTCATGTAGCATAGGAAGAATTCTAGCCAATGTCAATAATGTTTCTATATCAGTTAGTCAAAAAAGAAGATCTTAAGCTTTGTCTACATTGTAGCGATTTTCATACATCAACCCTACCAAAGATTTGAACTCACTAAATAGTCTTTGAGCTGGTCCATTTAATGAGATCCATCTTGTATCAACATATTTTAGTAGTTTTTTCCCATCCGTAACACCATCTGCAAATTTTTGAAACTCTAAATATCAATTTGTAGAAATTCTTTCGGTAGTAATCACATGCAAAAGAATGAGGTCGACGCGTTTCGAACCAACCAGTGTGGTTCATCATCAGGACTATGTGAGAGATCAGATCCAGTCATTAAGTATAAATAGATGTAGAAATGACTCAACTAGCCGTTAGGATAACGGCTAGTTTGACTTTGAAAAAGTAAATATTCCATTATTTATTTATTTATTTAATTTTATTAATTTTATTTATTATTATTATTAATATAATGGTAATTAATTTAACAAATCGTGGTGTATATATGTAGATTTTGATTAAATTATATAATAATTAATTATTATTATAACACACCATCATCAAATAGTCAAACAAAGAGTCAAAATAAATAAATAAATAAAATAATTAAATAAATAAATAAAAATAACAAAAAAATATTAAAAATAAATAAATAAATAAAAACAAAAATATAAATTAATAAATAATGAAAATAAATAAAAATATTTTATTAATTAAATAATTAATATTATTATTATTTCTATTTTTATTTATTTTAATTTATTTTAATTAATTTATTTATTTATTTATTATTATTATTATTATTTATTTATTTATTTATTTATTTATTTATTTTTATTTATTTATTTATTTATTTTATTTTATTTTATTTTATTTATTTATTTATTTATTTTTTTAAATTTTATTATTATTATTATTATTATTATTTTTTAATAATCAAATAAATAAATAAATAAAAATAAAACTAATAATAAAACTAATCAAGAATATAAGGCAGGAATCCAGCATCTGCTGATATTCCAACCATCGTCTCTATTGAGATTAACAGGCCTTTTTTCAATTTCAATAGCCTCTCTCAACTTACGATGATGGAAATGGTCGATTCTAGCAATGACCTTAGCATCTTCTATGCAAACATGATGGTTAGTCTTTTCTGCATGCTCAGCTAAGGCGGATGAGCGAGATCTTCTATGTTTGATATCAGCCGCATCCTCACAGATCCTTTGATTAATGGACCGACCCGTCTCACCAATGTAAGGAGTCCCACAGGAACAGGGAATGATGTAGACACCTTTTCCATCCCTGGGGTCAATTGGATCTTTAACCGATTTAAGAGAACTACGAATTGTATTAAGGGGCTTGAAATAAGAGGAAACCTTATGCTTTTTAAGGATTTTAGCAATCTTATCAGTGGTACCCTGGATGAATGGAAGGCTGACACTGCCATACCATTCACTAGGTTCTTTTTTATTTTTATAATTAACAAGACCTTTCTCTGCTTTGAGGAAAGCTTTGAGGCCCTGCGACATACTATAACCATTATTACAAAAGACATTCAACAGATGGGTCTTTTCCCCCTCAAGGTGAGACTCATCAAAGATTCTCAACGCCCTTGTGGCTAGGGTGCTAAGGATGCCTAATTTCTGAGCAGGGAAATGGTGGGAGTTAGCATGAAGATACTGCTCAGTATGAGTTTTCTTTCGAAAAACTTAATGGGAGAAAGAACCATCATCATTTCTAGAGATAAGAACATCAAGGAAAGGAAGGCTACCATCCACCTCATGTTCCATGGTGAATTTTATGGAACTAGATTAGCTATTAAGATGAAGGAAAAATTGATCTAACTTATCTTTGCCATGAGGCGAGACAACACAAGTATCATCAACAAATATTTTCCGTAACTTTGGCTGGAAAAGAGCTGAGGAAAGAGCCCTAGATTCAAAGTCCTCCATAAACAGATTCGCAACAATCGGGGAAGGGGGAGAACCCATGGCAACACCACATGTTTGCTCATATAATTCACCTTCAAAACTAAAGAAAGATCTTCTAAATATCGTTTAGGACTACGAGAAAAGTATGCATGAGTCTCATGTACAAGATCTTCAACTTTTGAAACTAATGGAAACTTGCTTACTATTTTAAATGCAAGATTCATCCTATGAGTCATACAATGAATATTAATCATATATGGCAAAGCTGATAGTTGTAGTCTAACACAAAGACCATTCCTTTGTCCTTGCATTACTGATGCTCCATCTGCTCCAACACATACCAACTTTTTTGCAATCATTAAATGATCCATACCACTTTCCTTCAAAGTATTAAGAGCAAGTTCATAAATATTTTCAGCTGTAGAAGTATCTCTCATATTTTTAATCCCAAGTAGATAGGAATGCCTAATATGGTCATTAACCATATAAATGCTCATACAGATCCATGAAGTATTATGAATAGCTCTAACCTCATCCAAAGACAATGCCAAAAACCTAGCATTTTCAATCTCCTATTTCAAATCATCAATTTCTACTTGAGCTAGATATCTTGCCCATTCCCAACCACTAGTTATGGACCAATGAGAAGGTGGAAAGTTTGGCACGTGAAGAAAAGATAGAAATTTCATCTAATCTGGATAATCTGTCATAGGATGACCTTTATATAAGATGTGAAATACAGTGCTCAATTGTATCGTCTTCGATAACAAACTTCTTTCTATCGTCTTTTCAAATTGAGATATGATGGTTCCTCCACTTGCTTCAAGTTTCTTCTTATTTATTAAATATTTTTTGTATTCTTCCACACATTGGCTATGTCGAAATTCCTCCAAATATTTCCATCTGAAAATAGATTTCTCTTTACCATTTACAATTTTCTTTTCATAAACCTTTCCTACATGCTTTTGTACTGTATCTAGCCTCATCTGAAATTTCACTACCTTGCAACTTTTCCAACTACACGCAAGACATTTAACTTCTCATAAATCCTCATTTGTAGAAGGTATTTCTTCAATAAATGGAAAACTTGAGAGCCAATCATCTTGGAATTTTCTCCCTATGGTCCAATGGCCTTTTTTCCTTTTCCGTGAATGGTTTGTGTCACCTTCCAAGGAAATATCTTTAACATTTTCATCATTAATTTATGTTGAAACTGCATTTATCTCACCCTAATCACTTGAGGAACCTATTATTTCATCCATCATATGGATATCAGATGCATTTTCACAAGATGTAACATCTCTCTCAGTAACAAATTGTTCAAAGGAGCTTGAAGCATGAAGAGAATGTGTATTCTTGGATTGAGACTTTTTAAAGTATGATAATACATCAATTTGCCTTGATAGTTTCTTCCCAGGATTAGATTTTGAAATCTCACTGAATATTACAGAAGTAAAATTTCAAATCGATCTAGAAACCTGCATCAATAGTTTCCAAGAGTTGAGAATTACTAGATTTGTAAGTATCTTTCAAAGTAAAATAAGTGTAATGTTCACAAAAACCATTATGCAATTTTTTATTAAAATGTTGTGCCAAGGCCCAAGCCCAAAAGAAAAATTAAATCATTATACACAAAACAATAACATCATTAGTCATCATCTATAAAAAAAAGAACATCATTCAAATATAAAATATAAAAAAAATTCCACTAAATTAAATCATATCTCCAAATCACCTAATGAACACTTGAAAGCTTTAAACAAAACAAAAAAATATTACAATAACTTTAATCATCCTTTCCAAAACACCTCTCCCTTAAGTTGTAAGGAATTGGTTATAAGAAGTTGAAACATATCCTCTATCATTTTCCATGATAAAAGTGAGGAAGGAAACTAGTCAATTACTAGTGATTCTTTTACTTATCAATGGAAAGAAATCCCTTAAGACATTTTCCTCCTGTTGACCATAGTTTCCTTTCCATAGTGAAACACGTCCAGTATGGCCATGAAATAACCTAAAAAGACTCAAATTTTTTCCAATATTTGTAAACACACAGGTGCCATGTAAAGTTTCAGGCCCAAAAAAGCACATTTGGGATCCTATAAACCAAAATTAGTTATTGTATCAAACATTTAAAACTCCTAATTAGCACTTAGTGTTTGTTATTTAACCAAGTTCCATTGAAATAACAGTCATGGGATGTTACCAAAGAGTTAACCAATAGATAAATGCACACCAAAAATCATACATTCATTGTAACTTCCCCTCCCATGAATGACCATCTAAGGGAAAGGGGCAAAAAAGAAGAAAAGAAGTCAGTGAATCACCATAGTCAACCAATGATTCTTAGTGTCAAATCATTGGAAACTGCAAATCAAGTGCAAATTTAACCCATGCATCCATGGGTTGACAAAAAGAGTTTATAGCAGCCACAAGCTAATCATTCTACGAGTCTACCCAAATCTAACACAAACTCCTAAAACTTGTTGATTAGAAATTCCCCAAGAATTTTCACTTGGTTCATGAGAGAATGAAAGACGAGTGCAAATAAACTTCCATGAAAGACGAGTGCAAATATCCTTCCATGAATGGATATCACTCTCCAAAATCATTTTGGGCATATTCCAATATGTAGGAGCCAAGGAAACATGGTGCATAACAACAGTCTATTGTGACTAAATTTAAATCGCATCAAGGGAACATTTGCACTCTTCACACATTGAACATTGAAGAAAATTAATTAATGCCTGACATGACCATAGCAACAAAAGCATCAAGTAGAGGCTATAACAGGATTATGTGAAAGTGAGAAAGAACACCCATCATGAAGCATCAAGTAATATCATCCACAACATCAACATCACTGTTGGGCAGATTTTGATCGCCTTCACCTACTAGAAGTAAATTCTGGTGGTAAAGGTGGTTTTAAAGCTAATCTATGCGAACGACGAGGGGTAGGATTATGTTCTTCCACGATTGCTGATTAATTTTAACCAAAAATAAATAAACAAAAAGAGGGTAATGCTAGGCAAAAGGGTTTACCAGTAAACTATGAACTGCAGAATACCTCCTGGCAAGCCAAGAAGTACGGGCAGGAAATCTCCCCGAATGTTGTGTTTGGTGTATCATAATTTAAAGGCGACCAACTCGGTTCACTATGGATGGATAGCACCTAAAAGTTGTCCTCCCAAATATACCCGAAGGTACGTGGAGGCCCAAGTCCGTATTAGTGTTGTCTGATGCGAAACTGCACAGTGAGTGCACCACCTATATACTTATCATACTGTAACGCTGCCCCGAGGGACGTGCTACACTATACTTATGTACATGGGGTGAGATATCACACTCGGAATGTATCGCAGACAAGTTAATGACAGCTGCTATGTTTTACGATGCCGAAACACGTGTCTAGCCTAGACCTTCTAAATGTTATCGTTATGGTTCCAATGCGTTTTTAGATAAATTGAGATTAATTTTATGTTGATCTTGCTTAACAATTTGCCTTTCAATGGTATAGCGATGATGTATGTAGAAATTCCTAAATGGAAACTAAGAATGATAAGCAAACTTTTCATTTTTAGTTTTTCAATGAAAGACCTAGCTACAAAGGGAAGAGAGAAAATAATTTTGTGAGCAAACAAATCAATGAACAAAAGAAAACATCGAGCAAAAAACTAAATGCAGATTTCCTAATGTTCCTTTTTTGCAAAAGAACACAATCCTACATGCAAATGCAAGTTTTTCTTTTCAGTTCCTTTAATGTTATGAATGAAGAAAAGAAACTAAGTGCATCAAACAAATGCTTTTTACTTTTCGAGAAATGAAGAATATGAACGACAATTGTATAACTGCCATCATTGCCAGAGTATACATGCCATTTACAAAATGTCAAGGAACTAGATTAAGAAGAGATATCTCAAAGATCGAATTAAAAAGGAAAATAAAACAATCATCATGATACAAGAAACAAAAATATCAAGTGAAAGAGTTAAGGAAATAGCGTCTTCGTGTTGGAGGAGATGTGAATATGTAGCCTTAGATGTTAGATGAAGTGTTAGATGGAAGTGTTTGGGGTTTGAAGTTATACACATAAAAATCCTGTTACAAAAAACATAAACTCTCATAGACCGATGGTCCCATTGCCTATAGATCTTTGTTAGGGAAGAAATGATGCAAATACTAGTATAGATTCTTTGTAACTCTAGATATATTAAGCAACAAAAGGGATAAATATCAAATAACTTCTCAGGCTTAAAAAAATATAGGGTCAAGTGGATCTATTCTAGTTTATATATATTTGTAACATTAAACATCGAATATAAAATACTTTCCATGTTATTTTATCAATGTCCATGTCTATTACAATGATGTCTTTGCCACCCAAGCTTTAATGCACCACACTTTCTGTCGGTGCAACTAGAGATCTAAAATGTAGTTAGTTCTATTATTGTTTAACACTTTTAGGATAGAATTAAGTGTTTATTCCCTATATTCTTTGCATGACAAATGAATGCCTTTTAATGTTTTTCCAATTTAGTCTTTTTATAGTGAAATCGAGTACCACATAAAACAACATGAAAGAGGAGGACAACTTTTGCTGGCTAGGTTAAGTGTTGTATCCGCTGACCCAGATGACATTGAGCACCAGCTACTTGCAAAGGTATCCCTTCTTGTGAAATTAGCTTAATTAGCTTACAGGATGATCTTATATCTTGTAATTGATGTGTACTTAGTCTTCTAGAGTGTAACACATGCATTTTATTTTTTTGTTAAATGTAGCTCATTTTCCTGTATTGCTTCCCACTTTTCATTGTACTTATTGGTATGATAGGATGAGAACAGAGCTCATGAAAACATCATTCAACCTGCACAAGTAAGTGATGGCGAAAAGACTTCTGATAGAGAAGAAGGTGATCAAGAAAGTTTGCTTACAAAGGTCCAAATTCATGCTCAATTAAGGGTAGAGGAGGCTGAAATAGCTGCAGTTTCAGTTGGCCTTGAAATAGTTCAAATAATTGCAGGCAAAGATTCAAAGAGTTTAGAAGGTGAAAAGTATGAAAATGATCAAGACTTAAGTGAACACAAACCTTTTGTAGTGGATGGAAGAGTGCTTCAATGAGCATTGGCTACTGAAAGGCTTAGAAGCCTTAAGCAGAAAAGAGGACATATTAAGGAACAACTGAAAGCTTTTGAGAGAGATGGAAAGACACGGGAAATTGAGGAACAAAATGTGCTTCTGAATTCAGTGAAGAATAAAGAAGAAACAATGATCAATAGAACTGGACATCTGTTGGATAAGCCAACAAGAGGGAAAAGGAATAATTTTTCATTGCAGGAGGATGATGAGTTTGATGCGGCAATGTCAGGGCTCATTGAAACTATAATTTTTATTGCCCTTTAGTCCTATATTAGTATCAGATGTCTTAAATGCAATACAAGTACTTTTGAACTTTATTTTAAAGGAGTAAAATTCAAGGGCAGTAAGAAAAGTTCTATGTTTTCTGTGTTATATCATGCATCTTGAAGATAGTTTTGTACTATAGATAACATAATTTTGAATCTTTGAATGAGACACCTAGCGATTATTTGCTTTGGCAGGAACATGATAAGCTTATCCGTAAAGGAGTGTTGACACCTTTTCACCAAGTCAAAGGTTTTGAACGCTGTGTTCAAAGGTCTCGCCCAACACAGGATGATGGGGACAACTTTTCTTTAAATTCTGTCTCAAAAGCTTCCAGATCATTGTCTGCACTCTCAATAGCTAGAAATTCAACAAAGTTGCTTGATGTAGCATATTTACCTAAATTGAATCCTCCCACGCATGAATTTTGAAGGCTTAGAAGGCCTATCAATATTCAGAATCCAACGAGGTTGATAAACTTCCAAAGGATCAAACAAACCATTTAATAAAACAAAGAAGATGACCTATACCTGATCAATACTGGAGGAAAGCTGCATCAAGTGATGATGAGCCATGGAATGATTCTAATCACCATGAAAGCTATGGCAAGTAGGTCATAAATCTTTGGTTTATTTCAAAGCATGTAGGAAATCATCTAGATGATACTATGGTATTTTGAAACTTGATACTTATATCAAACTGAGTTCATAATCACATTCTTATAATGTTGTAGGTGTGCTTATGTGGTAAAAATATAGATCCATTCCTTCTGTCATGTTCACATATTCAAAGCTACATTACTGGATCTGGGTACTAGGCCCTTGGATCTGTCCAGATCCTGATACTGATACATCTTGGATATAGTCTGAATCTAGCTGGAATATGCATTCATCTTGGAAATTGGTTGGATACATATGGGCTATATTCTAGATAAATCCTCAATCGAATCTCACACAGTATCCAATGGAAGAAAAGAAGGAAACAAACCAATAACAATAACTTAACCAAAAAGATGCTATCTTGATTGTTTACATTGATATATTTTAATTAAGTTTTAATATATATATATATATATGTGTGTGTGTGTGTGTGTTTTGTAGATATTTTCAGTTTTATATATTTTTAAATACATATTATAAATAGATTACACAAGTATCTTTACGATAAGTATCAATATAAAAATAAATGTATTTAATTGCACATGGTGTGTGTTGTGTGTGTGGATGTCTTGGTATTCCTTTTTCCAAGGAAAAAACTATAGATTTGTATTCAAGAAGAAAGTTACCTTCTGAAGGTGCTCAGAGCACTGATATCAAATAAAAGATGATAAACAATCCAGCAGAGAAAATTCTTCTGCCTATATTATCTCCTGCACTGGGATAACACTACAAAACAAGAGATAACAATCCTGTCATCTGGGTTAATTTCCTATATTTGTCTGGAAGATGTGCTTGAAGTTGTTGATCACCATGCTTTGCAAGTTCTTTGTTTCCTCCCTTATTGTGATTGGTGACTCTGGGATATGACAGTTCTATGTAGTTATAGGGAATATTGCAATGTAAACTGTGAGTGAAACCTAGAACAAAATTATAAATATCAATCTTCTCAGGATTACCACTTTATCTTACTTAAGTTGAAAATATTTTGAAACTTTTTTTTCCTTTATAAATCTATCTTTTCCTAACAGTTAATGGTTTTACTGTTTTGGTAGAAGACATCTTGCGAAAAAAGAATGATAGGAATAAACATCAGGAAGGTTCAGATTTAGCAGACTATGATTGCAAAGTTGAAGGTTGTGAGGAAGATATGGATGATGTTGGCAGTATTGAGGAAGACATTGTAACTCTTGAAGGAGGATTCAAAATTCCTGCTAAAATCTTTGACAATAACTTTGATAACTTTGAATATTGATTGAATCTCCATATGTTTTTTAGAGTTTGGGTTTAAGTCCAGTTTTTCCCTCTCTGTATTGCCTTCAATTACTAGTTATGATTGTAAATTTTCAATTACCTTTCTTATTGATTGAATCTCCATATGTTTTTGTAGCGTTTGGGTTTTTTTTCCATAGGGAGATCCGCCAACATAAATCCATCCTATTAAGTTAGAGATGGAAATCTTTTTGTATTTTATCTCTCCTGTATTTAAGATATCAGTTTTGGGGAGGGTGATTTACTAGCATGGCCCATTTGGGGGGATGATCCACTAGCTTGGATCCATCTTACTCTTCTATCTATTAAACCTTGAATTGCAAAATGCCATGTTTGTAATTTTACTGGATACACATTCCCAACTCATGGTATCTATTAAACCCTGAAATGCAAAACTCCATGTTTGTAATTATGGGTTATGATTGTAATTTTTCAATTAGCTTTCTTATTGGTTGATTCTCCATATGGTTTTGTAGGGTTTGTGACTATTTTCTGCTTGGGGTGATCCACTGACATAAATCCTATCTTAAACCTTTACCTATTACATTAGATATAAGAATATAAGATATAAGTTTTTGGGTGGAGGATCCCCATCTTAAATCTTTACCTATTAAATTAGATACACAATCTCCTTGCATTTTATCTTTCCCTTATTTAAAATATCAGTTTTAGGGTGGGGGATCCGCTAGCATAGATCCATGTTAATCGTGTATCTATTAAACCCTGAAATGAAAGACTACCAATTCCCTCTCATCTATGTTACTAGTTCATTTACTATTTGTTAACTATGCAGTGGGTTAGCTCATGAACAATTGGTAGAGTGCATAAATCTTTCATGTCCCCTTTAGGTTTTTTCATGTATGAATCTCTTTCTTCATATTAAAGTTGGTATTATCTCTCCATGTCAAATGAGTATTTATACTCCCTTAATGCAGAGTTAAGCTTTTCATTGATTTGTCAATATAAAAACCTTGTTATTTAAATATGCAATTCGTTTATTCATATTGCTATTTTTTAATATGTAATTTTTATTGTTTTCTTTTAAATACGTGAAATACATATGATGTTTAACTTTTTACAAGTTTAATTAGCTTATTTTTCAGTTTTATACTCATGGACACAGTTTTGAAGATCTACACTCCCAAAGCTGTAGAGTACCTTGTTTCTCTTGGTGCAATCAACTCTTTGTTTATGCAAGTAACAATGCATTGCATATAAATGATGGATTGTGTGAATTGAATGTAGATACTGTTATAAAACCATGTAAACCTTACTCTGATATCACCTTGATGTTGTAAAGTTGGAACTTGATATATGCAACCTTTAGCATTGCAAGCTCCATAACAAACCCATGTTTAGATGGGTCTGGGTTTGTACAAATTTTTATCATCTCAGTTGAATTGTATGCACTGTTAAATAATTAAAACTCTCTCCCATCCTAGGCTGTAGGAGCATCTTGCTTCTCTCAGTGCAATCAAATCTTTTTTGTGTCTATGTAATACTAGTTTGAATCTAGATGGTGAATTGGGTTCATTGAATTTGAACACTTTCAAACCCAGCTAAACTCTTCTCTAATATGCATCTGGAGGCTGAGGTTGTGAAGTTAAAACTTAATACATTCAGCTTCCAGCTTTGTAACCATGAGATTTAACCCAAGTTTAGATGGTTTAGGGTTACTTTAAATTTGTCTCTCAGATACTATGCACTGTTAATTAATATGTTGAGTATCCAAATCACTCGGAGAGCAATGAAGGGGTTTTTGTTACTGTTTTTGGTGAATGGGATGTTCCCCCATGGTGTAGGGTATTTTTTTTCTCTTCTTCTTTTCTCCTACACTTGTTCAATTTCTGTTCATTGGGATAGCTATCCTAACCTTAATATTGTATAGAACCAATTTCAAGAATTGTCCTGCTCGAAGACAGATTGATGGATTTTGAGGGCAGAGTACCACAGTATTCCTTTTTGAAAAATCTGGAGGGCACAAGGGCTTGACTAGAGGCTTTCATGCCTGGTTTTTACGATAGAATTGAGGAATTGATAAGACCTATATTATGGCCAAGGTTAAGCATCCAAATTTATTCTAAATCTGTTCTATGTGTGCTATCCTGGGCAAGAACAGAGACCTGAAACTTAAGCTGTTTTCTTTTCAGGTGAAAAGGCTCCTGTCCTGACTGCATATCGAATATCCACATATATAACATGTGTATGCACAGCTGACTAGTAGCTAGACTAGCATGGATGCTTGCGAGTTGTCCAGATTGCACAAGATTTGTCAATGAATATCCACCAATCTTTCTTATCACCAGCACCCTTGGTGCATCTACAGGTCTACTGCAAAGGAGGCCTTAATGACACATAGGCTAAACCCAGGTAGTTTAGGTTGCGTAAGACCTTTTGAACCACCATATAAAGGTTTAGTTTCTTCCAATATATTCGTACATCTAAAAGCATTGTAAATTTCTAAAGGAAAATTCCCTAGTCATCAAACTTTTAACACCTATAGGAGAATTCCCTTCACTAGTCCACCATATCAACATCAACTCAAGAAATTCAAGGATTGAGCAGAGTAGTTTCCTACCATTGTATAAGGTGATAGCTGAGTCAAGGTATTTTAATGGCACTAGGTTTCCAAGACTTGAAATTAACCTATTCACAACTAAAATCTACTACAAATTCAAATCCCAAGAGTCACAAGAGATCTTACTCTCAATTGCATATTAAACTTGTTTATTTTCTTTAGATCCAGTAGCATACCTACTTTCATGATGTATGGCATGTGTTATGGGTTCTCTTTGATCTTCATCCTTAGCAATTTTATCAGTGTGGTGATCCCTCTCTTCCTAAGCCAAAACCCATTGGACTGGATCACAGAAAGATCACCTAATTCTTCTCATATATGTGTAACAGTGTTCTCATTACCTGGAGGCTCTATTTACTCAACCTGTTATATATACATGGCAGAGCACCTTTTATTTGTAGATCCTAACCTTATCTATTTGGCCTTGACAGTGGTGAGGATAATTTGGTTGAAATCTTTGGTTTCTAACATCATTGCAAGAGAGTGTGCCCATAGAGGTCTCATCTAATGCATCAAAGCATACTATCAACAGTGTAAATGTTACTGTTTGAACCCAACATATTTTATCATCTAGTTTTGAACCCATCAATCTAATATATGAAGATCCAATATTAGCGATGCAACCATTCTGTCATACTCTCTTTTCATTTAAGGATCACGTCTCTTGTGAGCATTGTAAAGTTCTAAAGGAAAAGTCCCTAGTCATGAAACTTTTAACACCTATAGGATAATTCCCTTCACTAGTCCACCATATCAACATCAACTCAAGCAATTTAGGGATTGAGCAGAGTAGTTTCCTACCATTGTGTAAGGTGATAGTTGAGTCAAGGTCTTTTAATGGCACTAGGTTTCCAAGACTTGAAATTAACCTATTCACAACTAAAATCTACTACAAATTCAAATCCCAAGAGTCACAAGAGATCTTACTCTCAATTGCATATTAAACTTGTTTATTTTCTTTAGATCCAGCAGCATACCTACTTCCATGATGTATGGCATGTGTTATGGGTTCTCTTTGATCTTCATTGTATCCCTTAGCAATTTTATCAGTGTGGTGATCCCTCTCTTCCTAAGCCAAAACCCATTGGACTGGATCACAAAAAGATCACCTAATTCCTCTCATATATGCGTAACAATGTTCTCATTACCCGGAGGCTCTATTTACTCAACCTGTTATATATACATGGCAGAGCACCTTTTATTTGTAGATCCTAACCTTATCTGTTTGACCTTGACAGTGGTGAGGATAATTGGGTTGAAATATTTGGTTTCTAACATCATTTCAAGAGAGTGTGCCCACAGAGGTCTCATCTAATGCATCAAAGCATACTATGAATAGTGTAAATGTTACTGTTTGAACCCAGTAGATTTTATCATCTAGTTTTGAACCCATCAATCTAATATATGAAGATCCAGTATTAGCGATGCAACCATTCTGTCATACTCTCTTTTCACTTAAGGATCGCGTCTCTTGTGAGCAACATATATAATATTTTTTTACTTAAATATGAACTCAGAAATAATTACCAACACATCAAAATTGTGAAATATTTTTTGCTGAAAATTTCAGAAATACTTACCAACGTCATCTTGAAAAAGAGATCTTGAAATCGAGAAAGGGAAGGAAGGTGAATACCGTTGAACAAACTGGCGAAAAGCACAGTGCCTCTGTGTTATTAGTCGGTGTTGGAGTCTGAAAGCGAGCTTGTACATGTGCTTGAGGCCGAGCACGTAGGCTGTGGTGAGTGTTTTCTCCCACAACACCATCTCTTTCGAAGTGTATCTTGATTCTCTGCTATATACGAACTATGGGAGGCCCTAACGGACCAGAGAGGGACGGACTAGAGAGAGTCAGCCTTGCTTAGCCAACAAGAAGATCGGTGTGCACAAATCCCAGCCACCTCTCCGAACCAGTGAAAAAATGGGGCGAATGCCATGGAAATCTGGAATATCGGAGGCGAATGCCATGGAAATCTGGAAAATCAGGGGCGAATTTCATGTTTCCAGTTTTGTGCGCGCTTTTTTTGGTGGGCTAATACTAAATAATTAATTATTTTTAAAATATTTATTGGGCTAACTTTATTAAACTATAAAAAATGGGTTTTATATAAAAAATTCGCCCTAATAAAATTTAAAATCCCTTAAAATTCGCCTTTGGGCTAAAATTCGCCCCTAAACTTTTCCCTGTATCAAAGATACCAGCTAGATAATTGTTGTGTGGCATGCTAGGACATATTAATTGAGGTGTGATTACAGTCTTTTGTATCATTTTACTTCTTCATGAGTGATTTATTTCCAACATTTAATTCAGCAACGATTTCCTTTATTTGAATTTACTTCTAGTTGGATGTATCAGCACAGGTAGTGCAACTTCCATTGAAATAAAAGATATCCATGGATTGGTAATTTATGTGTATTTTTTAGTCAGTTAACCATCATTAATAAATTTCAACAATAACACCTTCTTCTTCATCCATGATCTTCAAAGTTGTTGGCCCTACAACTGCCATATTAATATTGTGATGTGTTTGTTGAAGGGTCTTTAGGGCACCATCCAAGCTTTGAGACAACTGAATGGCTTCATCAACCCATGGTTGGATCCTTGCTTCCAGTAACTGCTCTTGACAATGCAAATCCTTGATCTCTGTTTGAATTTCCTTGCCCTCATGAAGGCAGGAAAGTCTTTGTGATGTCACGAGTGTAGGTGCCACCATCCTGATATCTGCAAATTGTTGTTCTTTCATGCAAAATTCATTGCATAGCTACTGCACCATTGGATCACTCTAAACCTAAGTAGAAACACCCATAGCCTCATCTAATAGCTGGCCAAACTCTGTTACGACAGTTAAGATGCTATCTATGGTTGCTTTAACTTCTACGACATGTTGTTCTTTGAATTATAGTGGTGTTTCTAGGTGCAACTTCATCTGTAAGTCAGCAATTTGTTGTTCAAACACAACTCATACAATCGGTAATTCAGTGCACGATGCTTTCAATGCAATGGCTAAGCCTTCTAATTTCTTTGTAGGAGCGGTTGAGGCACGAACCTCTGGCAGGTAAACGCTGTTGGGCCACTAGTTTGTCATTATTATTATCACATTTTAACACCTATTTCATCCATTTATACCATTCTTTATCATGTCATTTATCATGGTTTATCATGTAATTCATTTTATAATTATTTATGCTCTTATGGATAAATATTATTTATTATCATTTATTTTTAATAAATTGATGATTATTATGCATGATTTTATCAATGATGGTTTATTAATAAATTTGTTGTAACATCACTCACCATTTTAGCCTTCAATATATTTTCCAGATTGCAGATTTGATCTCCAGCTCATCATTAAATATTCCAACTCAAAAATTCACTGGAATAAGAAGTGACAGTTTCATATTGGCCATTATGGCCAAATGGAGAAGCATCTGGAAAATCCGCAACATGGGTTTTGTCCAGAACGGACCGAGTTAACTTTATTGAAGAGAATTTTTCCCAAATTTGGTTATTATTAAGAGAAAAGAAAGGTTCTCTGAAGACAATTTTCCTAGATTCGTTGTTGCAACCATTTTCCAAATTATTTCAGTTGGAATACCAAATTCGACTTCTTCCTATTGAATGATTGATGGAAAGATATTTCAGATATGATCTTGATTATCAATTTCTTATTAACAATCCAATTTTGTTATCAGAATCATTTTGTAATCATCTCTGTTGTAAATTCTCTCTGCTCTATGTGTATTTAAATGAAAAAATAGAGATCAAAGAAGAGAAAAATGAAAGGGAATATAGATTTATTTATGAGAATAATTATGGACAGAACATAGTTCTGAAAAGACAGAATTATATTGTAATGCTACTCAAGTTTGATGAATAATTGAAGTTTTTGTTTTCATTCGCATTATTTGAAGTAGCTTAGCAGTGCCTGTTGGTGGCTAAGGGCCTGGCCCCTGGTAGATTTAACTGCTTCCCTGTGTTATATTTCTGATTCTTGTAGCATGTGATTGATTTGATAATTTCTTGTTACTGTGAGTTCATTTCATTAGCCATTTATTCTTTTCCTGTATTGAGATATTATGCGTTCTGTTTATGATTTACTTCGTTACCATTTGATTTGAATCTTGTTCATTACCACGTGAGTTATTTAAGACAGCGCATTGCATTGCTTAAATCATTTGTAAGAGTTTAATTATTGCTATGAGACTCTCAGAAGTGATATCGTTTTTGTCTTAATTTATTTGCAGAAATTAGTATAATCTAGATTGAATCAGCTAATTAGGAGTGAGTTATTATTACTGTGCTCTCGGCTGATGATACCATTCTTTGGATTGCTGTAAGATTTGATTTCAATATCAGATTGCACTTTGATATTCCCTTTAATAATTGCAATTGGAATTTATTAGATGCTTCCATTTATTCTTGTGTTAAGATCTATACTACAATTTAGGAAACATTACTCTTTGGATTATAGCTTGCACATATTGTGTACACTCTTGAAACAAAAAGACTTACCCAGGTTGATAATTAATGTGAGGCAATTAGGAGTTTTAAAAGACACCTTTTAGCACCCAATGTTTTGGCATCGTTTTCGAGGAGAGTGTTGCCATTTCACAGAGAGTGATGTATGTTTGATATTTGTTGTTGGGAAAGAATTGGGTATTAAAAATGGAAGGTAAGAACCTACGTAAAGATCAAGTAAAGTGCTTGCTCCCCCGCCTGATTTCCAGCAGAATTACTAGGAATTTAATGTAGAAATGAACATTTGTATTTTAGAGGTAGAATTTTGAAAAAAAAATCTCATAATTCCACTCGAGTGCTGATGTAAGCACCACCCATTTCACTAACCAATTGACAGGAACATTCAAAGGAGGAGCCTCAAAGAAACACATGAAGAACTTCTTCTACTATTGTAAGAAATGGCTCACACTACAACTTTTGAATTCCCTATCAAAGATCTGGGAGGAGTGACACAAATTCACATAATGCCCCCATCGTCTCTACCAAATTTTCATGGTTTGAAAAATGAAGATCCAAATACATTATTATTTGAGTTTGAAATACTTTTTCAAGGATATGACTATTGTACTAATGATCGAAGGTTGAAAGTGTTTCCTCTTACTCTAAAAGGAGAAGCTCTCCGATAGTTCATGAACCTTGGTGGGAACTGCATCCAAACATGGGAGGACATGAAGAACATATTCTTGAAGAAGTACCAAGACTACTGCAAATCTAGTGAAGATATTTTTGGTATGATAGAAGGGGAAGATGAAAGCTTGGAGGACTATGTAGAGAAATTTCAATATAAACTTCAAAAATCAAAGCATAAGCATTTGGAAAAAGAGATATTGAAAACACTCCTTCTTAAAAGAATCAAAGATGATTTTTTAGAACTCTTAAATCTGATAGGAAAAGGTAATGTTTTTCAGTTATCATATGATGATGATTGTGAATTGTGCATAAGGTATTCAAGAGGACTTTCCAAGGCTGGTAACAATTCTAGAGAAGTTTTTTCTTTCTTTTCCAAATTTACTACAAGAACAAGAGACATAAGAGCTGAAATCAATGTTTTATTTGAAAATTTTAAATATGATTTTATTAGCTCTCTAAATTCACAATTGAATGTTTTGCAGGTTCAAAAAAATTAAGAATTTGATGAAGTGTTTTTCCCTCATTACCAAAAGGAGCATCCCATAGATAGTTTTTCTTCCTTATCTAGGATGGAAGTAGCATATCAAAGATATGGGGAAGCGTCAACAAGGTCAAAACCATGGAAATCGTGGCCTATAGGTATGGTTCAAAACACTTCCTCTCCATTCTCTTACTTGCATAATCCATTATGGAATACTCATATGTTAGGGTAGCCATGCCAATCTCAATATAACCACCACCAATCTTGTCTACAAGTTTGGCACGGTTCATCTTATGATTGCGTGACTACTCTCCCTCATCTTGTAGCACAAACACATCTTCCAGCTCTTCCACACCATCTTTCTTGCCTATCAAAATCATCCATTCAACCCAATCAACTAGATCATCAAAATGCTCCATTTCCTGCTCAACTCATTCCACACCCTCACCATAATAAACCAGTACAACATGCTTACAATGTTGAACTGAAAAATTTACCCACCCTTCCCACCCATTCTATCTCACATGCACCATTGGAGAAAACTTATACTGAGATTCAAAATGTATCAAATCCAAAATTTGTAGAAGTTGTGAAAGAAAATGAGATTTCTTCTAGCCTGCATCAACAAGTCATTTTAAACACTCAAGAAATTTATGATATGACAGCTATGGGAAATCAAGAAAGTAAGGGATATATTGAAGATTGGTTTCACTCCATTTGTTTGCAACATTACTCCATACTTCAACAATTTTTGGCACCATCTTTTCAAGGGAAGTTGGCTTCTGATACCCTACTATTTATTAACATGCTTTTTTCAAATTTGGGTATGTACATAATAGAAGCCTTATTTCGAAAATGGCTCCACTGGAAGTACTCTTATACGTAAGCATATTCAATTTTCAAAGAAGAGTAGCTTAGTGCAGAAAATAAATAAATAAGGACATAAATAAATTTATTTTTATTATTATGTAAAAAAAAAAAAATGTTTTGGTTGCAACATGCTATGAATATCAACATCGGTGATAAATATTTTAATTTATTTGTGTATGTAGATGTAATATATTTAAAATAACAGTTATACAAACACTCATATTCATTTTTATTACCAATATGGAAAAATTGCTTGAATATCATATTTTTTTGGCTTGCGGGCTTGATGAAATTTCTGAAAACAGAGTCGGGACAGTCATGTTTTGAGGGACCAAAAGTGAATCTTTTAGAAAAATATTTCTATTCTAAGTAGCCCTTGATTTATAATTTTCAGCCCAATTTGAATCACTCCATTTGGATTTTAAACGAAAAAGTTAAAACCAAAACATTGACAGGGCATCTAGTAAGCAGCTCAGGAACAGAGTCGGGACAGTCATGTTTTGAGGGGCCAAAAGTGAATATTTTAAAAACCTGTTTCTATCCTAAATAACCCTTGATTTCTACTTTCCATCCCAATTTAAATCACTCCATTTGGATTTGAAACGAAAATATTAGACCCAAAACATTCACAGGGCGTCTAGTAGGCAGCTTAAGAATAGAGTCGGGACAGTCCTGTTTTGAGGGACCAAAAGTGAATATTTTTAAAAATTGTTTCTATATTAAGTAGCCCTTGATGTATACTTTCCAATATAATTTGAATCACTTCATTTGGATTTGAAACAAAAAATTTAGAACCAAAACATTGACAGGGCGTCTACTAGGCAGCTCAGGAACAGAGTTGGGACAATGAGTTTTTGGAAGCCTAAATGACTATATTTTTAAAACTTGTTTCTATTTTATATTCCTCTATGAATATAGTTTAAAAATAAATTTTAATCACTTTATTTCGATATCTTATGAGGAAAATATGACCCAAATACTGACTATCTGTTCTAAATCATCACTCTTAAAACTCTGTTTGTCCAGCTGTTCATTAAAGTATTTGACCCATCAATTCTTCTTGTATTCAAAACATATTTCTATTGGAGATAAATAATTGAATATAATTTCATTTCCAATTTTAATTACCTTAATCCATCATCAAATGAAAGAGTTATGCTTGAAATATCCACTGTTGTTCTGAGTTGGAAAATCGAAAATGACTCTATTATGCAAGTTGTTCTAAGAAACTTTAACATACCATTACATGGACTTTTTAAAACATGACTTTATTGTAGATATATCCCTAAATTAAATTTCATTTTTCTTTGGAATCATTCAAATCAGACGAAAAACAAAGAAGTTATGATTAAAACACTGCTGGTTAGTATGGTCGACCACTGCTCTCCCGCAAGTGACAAATTTTTTTTTTTTCTATGGATTTGTTTTGCAGAGTAGCTAGTTATTTTTTTTTTTCATAGTTATTGGATTAGGAGAGCCCAATCACCTCTCTTTATCCATGATTTAATTTTTTATTTCAAGTAGTCACTCGTTTTTTGCAGGTCTTAGGATAATAAAGAACGTCAATTTATGGACGAGCGATTTTTGAAAGAAATTTTAATGAAACAAGCGAATTTCATCCAATTCATTACCTAACGGATTCATAACAGAGAAAATGAAGAATTGATTCCCATTTGAAGATTCATGTCACTGCTGTCAATACATTTTTCCAAAAGATCATTTTTTTCCATTGACAGATTGATATTCCCTTAGGAAATAACATCATAGCTATTCTAACTTAACTTATTTATTTATATCTTGTTTTTAAATCAAGTGTTGTTTCTTTTCTGATTTCTCTTATGTTTTTGTGTTTTAGGTGTTGATTCCTTCAAATTGCAGATTTTGCTCCATTGGCGATTGAACAATGAGGACCCCACCATGAAAGTTTCAATTGCAGAAGACAATCCTTCGACAGCTTCATTTCTGTAAAAAGTTATTTATTTTTCAATTGTAAATATGATTGTTTGATGTGTTTTTCTCTGTTTGTTTGCTACTGTAAAAATGATTGTTTTTCTCTATTTTTCTATAAATATGATTGTTTTTCTCTGTTTTTTTGTAAATACAATTGTTTTTTCCTGTTTTTCTATATTACTTTTCTTTCTACGATTGTCTTTATGTTGTTTAGAGAAGTAGGGATGATTGCTTGTCAATGTTTTTCCTCTCCTTATTTTCTTTGTTGTTCGCTACAGGGAACAGCTGTTGTTCCATATAAGGAACAAAAAATTTTCATGTGTATTTTCTTTTGATGTTCCCTATAGGGAACAACACTTTTTCATGTGCATTTTTTTTGCTATTCCCTACAAGGAATAGCTGTTGTTCTCTATAGGAAAAAACACTTTCTTCGTGTGTATTTTCCTTTTTTGTTCCCTATAGTGAACAACACTTTTTCATGTGCAATTTTTTTGATGTTCCCTAGAGGGAACAACTGTTGTTTTCTATAAGGAACAACATTTTTTCGTATGTGTTTTCTTTTTCTATTCCCTATAGGGAACAACACTTTTTCGTGAGCATTTTTTTTGTTGTTCTCTACAGGGAACAGTTGTTGTTCCCTATAAGAAACAACAATTTTTCATGTGTATCTTCTTTTGATGTTCCCTATAGGGAACAACACTTTTTTGTGTGAATTTTCTTTGTTGTTCCCTATAGGGAACAACTAATGTTCCCTATAAGGAACAACACTTTTTCGTGTGTATTTTCTTTTTTGTGTGCATTTTCTTTGTTGTTCCCTATAAGGAACAACATTTTTTCGTGTGTATTTTCTTTTGTTGTTCCCTATAGGGAACAAAACTTTTTCATGTTCATTTTCTTTGTTGTTCCCTACAGGGAACAACTGTTGTTCCCTATAAGGAACAACACTTTTTTATGTGTATTTTATTTTGTTGTTCCCTATAGGGAACGACACTTTTTTGCGTGTGTTTTCTTTTTCTGTTCCCTACAGGGAACAACTATTGTTCCTTCAAAGGAACAACATTTTTGAATATTTTCGAGAACAACACTTTCTTCCCCTTGCACGATCATTCCTAGCCATCCCATCCCATTTCTCTGATTCCATTGCATGGCATGAAGTCCAATACTTTTATGAGGACAAGAATTATGGAGTCCATTGAAGCAGGTGAATACCCTTAAAATTATGATCTTTAACAGGACAGCTTCTAGATGAGAGATTCTTTTTATGAAAAAGGACAGAGTTATTTATATACTAATTTACTGCATTATTTTCTGTTCTACATGATACTGATTCATCATCTTAATACCATGCTAGTTCCACCCTTCCTGGTTATAATCTTGTCTGTCTGTAATAAATGAGATTATGGGTGTATTTTTTTTTCTATTGACATGTTCAACTTCTTCCACCATCCCTACTCTTAAGGAGTACTGGGCCTCCCTCTTTTTATTATAAAATTGTGTAATCAAAAAAAAAAATTGTTTGTAGATTGAGAATAGGGGGTCTCATTACGAGCCAACCTACCATTTTCATAAGGCTATAACGAAGTGACATTCCATTATGGCCACAACACCAGGGTTATGATCCATTGGATAGCCAAAATATCCTTGGAACAGGAGGTCTCATCATGAGTCGGCCTTATCACTTTTTCTATATCCCAGTGAATGGCAGTATGGTTATCTGGTTACCACGCCAGCACACTGATCGTTTCTATAGAACAACACTGGAACTCTCCATTTATAAATTGAGGATCCTAGCTCATATGGGTTAAAAAGAAACCCTACCAAGGATATGAACGCCTGCTGGCAGTACAGGCTCTGCTTATGGTATTCAAGTTATATCTTATCGTCAATTATTACTATAATACCCTTCTCTTATTCTTCTTTTTATCGGAGAATTTATTTCCTTAATTTTTCCTTGTTTTGAACCTTTATGCATGAGAAATTGTTTTCTAATCAATCGCATCATTTTCAGCTAGAATACTTTCACAAAAACATCTTTTTGACATATTGATGTCCCTTTCTTTTTCGCATAACTTATCATCAATGCAAAGAATCCTATCTCTTATTCATAAATATATTTACACACTCTGTTATCATTATAACCATACCTCTTGTCGTCCTATCATTGATATGTGTACTCTGCTTCATTTACTGCCATATTGATCATTCCCTTGCCTTGCCATCAGCACAACACCTTTCATATGCTTTATGGTCATGGAATCCCTTTTCCAATTGGAGGGGGGAATGTATGCATTATGGGATAACATGCGATATAATTAATGAAATCTGCCATAACTTGATGA
This sequence comes from Pinus albicaulis, assembly GCA_034641835.2. Lineage (NCBI taxonomy): Eukaryota > Viridiplantae > Streptophyta > Pinopsida > Pinales > Pinaceae > Pinus > Pinus albicaulis. The sequence continues at coordinate 1,169,746,264 of CM076577.1, forward strand.
TTTGACAAAATATTAGTACTGCATTTATACAAAAAAAAATTCTGATTAAAATTCTTGCATGCATCTTATCTGTTGCTATTCAAAACTAAAACTATGGATTCAAGAACTTTGCATGAAAAATAGTGACTTGTTACAGGAGAAAAACTAGTATGGAGAGGAATTCTATTCGTAGCAAGGCCACACTATTGCCCCTAACAACAGAGGCTCGCGTAACTCGCGAATGCGCAGAATTTTTCAGACACGATGTGCTTGCATGGCTTCCACATTTGGCATCGCTTTCAGTATCCACTTAACCTACATCAGCGTCAACAAATTCCAGTCCATACATGTCATTCCACATTTTTTTTCAGAGATAAAACTTGAGGTAAAATAGCATACTTTTCTGATTGATTACAAATCTAGGAGAATTTCATGCAAAATCCATTGAGCATTATTTATCATCATTCATTCCACATATTTACCACTTCCCATTCTTCAAAGACAAAATATTTCAGTTTGGGAGAGTGTTCATTTCATTTATTTATTTATTATGACCATCTTATTCATTCTTAACACCTCCCTTCTTCCATTTTGTTTTACACCAAGCATAGATTTCAAAAAATTGTAGCAACCACCTCTATTCCTTTTCTAGCATTGCATGAGGGCATGCTAATTCTTCAGTTTGGGGGAGGCATTGCTACACATGATGGCTGTTTTCTAATTTCTTTCTCATTTAAGCATGCAATTTCATTTTTATACAGTGTAGAAATTGATTTGCATATATCTTTAAAACTATGAACTGAATTCTTATGATATCTGGATAACAAAGAGGTATCATTAAAATAAAAAAACCCAGATCATTTCACACTAAATTAGTTCATAAAATTTTGAAAATGATGCACTATAACCTACAAACATTTTGTTTATATCTCATGATCCATGCATCAAAACGATCTGATTTTTGGATCATATAAGCATTAATCTAGTGTTTGAGAAAATGGTTAATGAAGTGTTCTGTTACTTATATCATATTTTGCTGCAACTTCATATACATATAGTTGAACATCAAATGTAAAAATTTCTACGCCTTTATCAAGATTTCTAAAATTGAATATTCATTATTTGAGGAACAATTCATTTGTTCCATCCATTTCAGGAGTTGGGATGAACAATTTTTGTATTATTGCTTGGTTAATAAAGAGGCTTTGGGTTGCACGAGGACATGCAATATATTCGGTTTGGGGGTATGTCGGGTTGCTAGTTTTTCATTATTATTATCACATTTTAACACCTATTTCATCCATTTCTACCATTCTTTATCACGTCATTTATCATGGTTTATTATATCATTCATTTTCTAATTATTTATGCTCTTATGGATAAATATTATTTATTCTCATTTATTTTTAATAAATTGATGATTATTATGAATGATTTTATCAATGATGGTTTATTAATAATTTTTTTGTAACATCACTCACAATTTTAGCCTCCAAGATATTTTCCCGATTTCAGATTTGATCTCCAGCTCATAATTAAATATTCCAACTCAGAAATTCATTGGAATAAGAAGTGACAATTTTGTATTGGAAGTTGTCGGAAATGGAGAATAATATGGAAAATCTGAAACATGGGTTTTGTCCAGAACGGACCGAATTAACTTTACGAAAAGCATTTTTCCTAAACTCAGTTCGTATTAAGAGAAATGGAAGGTTCTCTGAAGACGATTCTCCCGGATTCGTTGTTGCGAACGTTTTCCAAATTTTCTCAGTAGCAATACCAAATTCGACTTGTTCCTGTTGAATGATTGATAGAAAGATATTTCAAATAATATCTTGCTGATCAATTAGTTATGAACAATCCAATTTTTTTATGGGAATCATTTTGTAGTCATCTCTGTTGTAACTTCTCTTTTCTTTATGTGTATTTAAATGAAAAAATAGAGATCAAAGAAGAGAAGAATGAAAGGGAATATAGATTTATTTATGAGAATAATTATGGACAGAACGTAGTTCTGAAAAGACAGAATTATATTGTAATGCTACTCAAGTTTGATGAATAATTGAAGTTGTTGTTTTCATTCACATTATCTGAAGTAGCTTAGTAGTAACTGCTGGTGGCTAAGGACCCGACCCCTGGTAGAGTTAACTTCTTCGTTGTGTTATATTTTTTATTCTTGTACTGTGTGATTGATTTGATAATTTCTTGTTATCGTGAGTTCATTTCATTAGCTGTTTATTATTTTCCTGTATTGAGATATTAAGCATTATGTTTATGATTTACTTTGTTACCATTTGATCTGAATATTGTTCATTACCACCTGATTTATTTAGGACAGTGCATTGCATTGCTTAAATCATCTGTAATATTTTAATTATTGCTATGAGACTCTCAGAAGTGGTATTGTTTCTGTCTTAATTTCTTTGCAAAAATTAGTATAATCTAGATTGAATTAGCTAAGTAGGAGTGAGTTATTATTACTGTGCTTTCGGCTGATGATACCATTCTTTGGATTGTTGTAAGATTTGATTTCAATAGTAGATTTCACTTTGATATTACATTTAATAATTGCAATTGGAGTTTATTAGATGCTTCCATTTATTCTTGTGTCAAGATCTATAATACAATTTAGGAAACATTACTCTTTGGATTATAGCTTGCACATATTGTGTACAATATTGAAACAAAAACACTTACCCAGGTTGATAACTATTGTGAGGCAATTAGGAGTTTTAAAATACACCTTTTAGCACCCAACAACCACAGGCTTCTTCAATTTTTACTTCTAGTGTGGCGCACCAAGCCTGAGCTTCCCCGCATCACTCCTCCTTCATCTGTTGTTTTTTTTGAAGTATTGTTGTTTTCTATTTTGATTCATTAGAAGTGCGGGAGGCTCAGTCCTCTATGAACTGTAACTGGTCCACAATCATGTTCTGGATCATGTGGAGTTTCCCTACTAGAAGCATAGCCAGATCAACATTGATTTCAACACATGCTCTGAGTTGTGCATGCCGTGTCGGTGACTCTATAGGGATGTCAGGCATGGGGATCTAGATTAGGTGGCTATCCCCAGTCGATGGTAGCACTATGTTGATCAGTTGCATGCTGGTGGCAAGTGTGCTCGCTTGAAGTTGGCTTGCTTGGACCACAATTGCTTCGATCAGGCTCGCTTGTACCTTGAGTTCTTAAATCCCTATTTCCACACCTTTGAGCGCAAATTTTTATTGCGCCTCCAGATATTTCCACATGTATTCTATTGCAGACTTCATTGTATTGGAAATTTCATTAAGTTCATCCTTGGTCAAAGTAAAGTCTTCTTCGTCGGCTGCTGTGGACCCTTTTCTCTTTTATTATGGACCTCCCGTGGCCTGAATGTCACACTTAGTCCCCTTGGTGGTCTGAGCTTCTGTCTCCTTGGTTCCTTGACTATTCTTTTTAGGTTATCCATATTTCTATAAATCAATGGTGTCTCCGGTGGTGGTCGGTGTACATTCAACCTTGACATCCTTTCCCTTTTATTATGTATCTGTAGTGGTTATGGGATTTTTTGGAGTCTTTAGAATTAAGAAGGATGTACCCCAATGTGGTGTACAGATCCAACCAAGCTCACAAGCACTCTCTCGTGACGTGCACTAGGTCATATTTTATTACCGAGTATGGAAAATCATACCATACACCCTAGAAAACTCCCTTTGAGTGGATATGGTCATTGTGGAATGTCACCTTGAAATAGGAAATCAACTTGTATTGTTCATACAATGTTGGAGACAAAATTGGCTTCAACTTGATTGCTTGACATAATGCAGCATCAAAGAGCACCTAGAAAATCTTGTTTTCTGTGACTATTAATGGAACCTTAGAATTCCACGAAGTGGTGTAGTGCGCGACTTCACACATCTCTAGCTTGATCTCAGATAATTTCTTGTATTCTGAGGTCTTCCATCTAATGAGGGTGACGAGGAGGATTAGCTAGGAATAGTAGAAGTGTTTTCATTCCTCCTGCACCTCGCGCACATTCTCCAGAAATTTCGTGCACAAATATTGTGCTCAGTTGTACTAGACACCCTTCTCATATTGTGCGACGAGCATAATAACATGCGTTGGGACTTCCTTAAACCTACTCTTCCTCATCATTCTGTAGTAAAGCACAATTGTCCCAAAATTAATTATCGATTCATTGATTTCACTAACCATGAAACCTCGGGTGTGGTGCAACACCTTGTAGTCTTTCTTTACTTTTTCGGCAACCTTCTTTTGTTGACCTTTCCCACTAAATTTTGCCACGAGGTCTGCACCCTTGTTAGGAAAGTTGGTGATCCGATGGATTAGCACACCATCGATTGGTATGTGCCCCCCGAGCCATAGAAAATATTCATGGATTAATGCGAGCAGCTGTTGCACACAAATATCATTAATCGGGTTGTGCCCAAAGTGTGGGATCCGCAAAAGTTATAACAATCCAGACTTATGCAAACCTAGTGCCCAGGGAATTATTTCAAACTTCACTATTTCATCATCCTACTAAATGTGCTCTAGGTACATGCCATGTGCGAGCTCTAGAAATACTTCTTGATTGGCGAGGTTCCAATATTCCATCTTAACTAGTGGAATTTTAGCAAACATGTCACCCTCAACTGGTACGTTCTCTGGCACCAATGGCATATTGATATACAAGCGCAGTTTTTGAAGGTCCTTTGGGATCTTCACCGAAGCTTTGCATAGTGCAACATGGGCAGGGAAATCTGGGATAGGATTGGCAACCTCAACCACATCCTCTTCTTCCATTACTATCTCTAGTATCTCATCCATTGGCTTCTTTTGACGCTCTGTCTCAGTGGAGCACAACTTAGGGGCTTTTTCTCTAGGTGACTTCTGGGACCCTGAGGTCTGTCCCTTCTTAGTTTGACCTCACATAGGGGTCTCAGCAGCCTTTTCATCATGTTCCTCTCCTGGTCTAGTAGCAATCATATTGGGCGGTATTAAGTGACCTAAACCTGTATGACACATCTCCTCCTCAAATAGTTGATTATTACCACACATAGACTTCAAACAGGCTTTAGAAATCAGAGAGCTCGATTCAAAAAAATCACACAACATGAAAATGGAGCTAATGTGACTCCTTCAGTCTTATTTATATCTTAGGCATGTCTTAAATGGTCTCTTTTGCATTAATGTAGCTCAATAAATGATAGAATGGCTCCAAATCTGGCATAATATCCTAATTAAATGAAAATTAGAAGCTCCCCCAAATGGTAAGAATATTTTATTTCCAGATTTAATATTCCAACAACTATATTTTAGCACCTTTGCAACCGTCAACCTCCACGCGCATCTTCCGCTTGCATGCACACCTATCTAGGCATCCGCCATCCCTTCTACATAGATCCAATTCTCTAGCCATATAGTCATTTGGTGCACACAGGGAAAGGTTCATCCCTATAAGGCTTCAATCAGCTTTCATTGACATACCCATCAATGTATTCTCCGCTCAACGTGGCCAATGTGGCCAAGCGCACTGCACCTACGTCAGTGATTTTCTTAACAATATATGGTCCTAGCCAATGCATCTTGAACTTCCCTCAGTGGCATGCAAATTTTATGTCATACAACAAGACTAAATTTTATTCCTTAAACACCTTATGTCGAATATGTCTATCATGCCAAGCCTTTTCACGAGTCTTCTGCCTTAATTGATGGAAACCTGCAATAAAGCGATCGTCTTCTAGCATGACCAACTGTTACAACCGTTCTTCCATAGTATTCTACTTTACTATATTCATGAATGATGCAATGCGCATACATGGAACAATGTACTCCATTGGCATAAATAATTATTTCAAATACACCATTTGGAACGATGTCTTCCCTGTCAACTTCTTACATGTGGTTCTATAAGCCTAAAGAAAAGCAGGTATGCGCACATCCCAATCATTCTAGTTAGAATTTCAAACCTTAGTGAGTGCAATCTCCATTATCTTATTCAAATATTCCATAACACCATTCGCTTGTGGGTGATATAGAGTACTCTTCTGGTGATGAACCCAAAATTCTTCTGTTAGAGATTCAATAGTTTCATTAACAAAGTACATACCTTGATCACTCATTATAATCTTAGGGTGTCCAAACTGTGTCAAAATTTTCTCAAATATGAAGTGCGAAGCCATGTTCGCACTACAATCCTTCACCAACTTAGCTTTAACCCATCCGGTCACATTAACTATTGCAGTGATTATGTAGCACACACCTGTCTTCTTTCCTGGAGGGTCAATAGGTCCAAAAAAATCTATGGCCCGTTTTTCAAAATCTTGCAATGACATCTTTGGGTGCAAGGAAATCTTATCTCTACATTATGGATTTCCTGTCCTTTCGCATACATCACATGCACGAGAATGTGCATATGCATCATTGTGCACTGTGGGCCACCATGAACCAGCTCGTATGAACTTCTGAGTAGTGGCTTTCCCTACATAGTGACCTTCGACAACCCCTCCTTGAGCTTCAGCTGAGATATCTCATCTCTCAAATTCAAATACACACCTTTGCAAGATGTCATCTACACCCATCTTATACAGCCCACTCGCAATTAGAGTGAATTCAGTTGCACGTGCAACCAACTCTTTCTTCTGTTGTAATGTATACTCCTCAGGCGCACGTCCGGTAGTCAAGAAATGAATTATATCAAGGAAATGATCATGAACCACCTTTATAGAAAATACATTCTCATCTGTAAAACCATATTCCAAACTAGTAGGCTCTTCTCCATTTCCAATGCACGAAATATGATCTGACCCAGTATTCAGTCACCTAGGTTTCACAATAACCTCAAAATCATATTCCTGAAACAACAACAACCACCTCTAGATCTTCCCCCCCAACACCAGCTTATTGACCCAGTATTTCAAAACAGAATGGTTAGTACACATCTTAGAGTGGCCTCCTAAAAGATAGTGGTGGAATTTCTGCCATGCATAAACCATAGCCAATCCTCCCCTCTCTGTGGTTGAAAAATTACGCTCTGTGCTGGATAAATTCCTACTGGAAAATGCAATAGGGTGATAAATATCCCCATCTCTTGATTGCACTAAAATACCGAGTCCGAGAAAAATGCAGGAGGCATCAACATGGACATGGAATACCTTCGACCAACCTGGGAAGACCAATATGGGTAGAGTGACCATCTTCTCCTTCAACAATTAAAAACTCTTTTGAAATTATTCATCCCAATAGAATGACACATCCTTCTTGAGCAATTTCTTCATGGGCGCAGTGATCAGTGCATAACCTTGAATGAACTTCCAATAATATCCTATATGGCCCAAGATTGAGTGCAGTTGTTTGACATTAGCAGGAACTTCTAGATTAACAATCACTATGATCTTTGCGGGATCCAACATCAACCCTTAGTGCCAGACAATATGACCCATCAATATCTCGAATGGAACACAAAATATGCACTTCTTCAGATTAAGTGAGATTTGATACTTCCTACAAGTATCCAACATTAGGCACATATATGATAAATGATTTTCCAACCCTCTGAAGAGAGTCCAATCATCAAAGTATACTTCCAATCATTTTTGTATGTATTCCTTAAATGTAGCTACTACTACAAGAGAGAAGATAGCAAGCACATTCTTCAATCGAAATGGCATAAATTTGTACTGAAAAGATCCTCATTTTGTCGCAAGTTGTCTTAGTTATATCCTTTGGTGAAATTATAATATGATGATATCCTAAGAAACCATTTGTAAATGAATAAGCCTCTTTTCCACCGACATTGTCAAGGATCTCATCAGAAAATGGGGTCTAAAACGGGTCATGAATGCAAGCATAATTCAGTTTTTACAAGTCAACACAAATCCTTATTTCTCCTTTTTTCTTCTTATGCTATACTACCATAGGACTTACCTAACCATACTCTTCCACTGGTTCTATAATGCATGAAACAACCATTTTATCTAATTCTTCCTTAACGTTTTTCTTGTATTTTAGGATCAATCTGCATGGGTGTTGCTTCGGTTGTGCATCCGGTTTAACTTTTCTATTCATGACCCCAAGCTCTCGTATTATCCCTTTCAAATTAGAGAACTTTGTAGGAAATGGGTCCTGATACTTAGTCAGTAGCTCCACAACCTTTCCTAGTGTGTCATCATCCCAGTAATCTTTAATATTCACTAATTTCGGTTGTTATTTTGTTCTAATTTTCACTTGGATAATATTCAAAGGATTGTGACATCTAGCGACGTAATGGAGGGCCCATCAACTGCACGTTGTCCTTTAGATTAAAGGATTATGATATTACTTGATTTCTCTTCATTCTCTGCAATTGACAATATCCCTCATCTCCACATCCCATGTTGGTGAGGCACACTCTACCTTAGGCTTCATTGTATCAAATATGACTTCTTGAATACATAGCAACGCTTTACCCAATAAATCAAACCCACACTCAAAGCTGAAGGTTAAGATGAAACTTTCAGTCAATGCAGACCAATCATTGGTTCCTTGACACAACTCCATTTCCAGGTAACAATTAGTAGGCGCCTTCCCCAAATTATGGATGAAAATGTTCACCCATTCTAGTCTCGGCTCTACACCCCATACTTAAGTCCATTTAGCCAAATATTTGCATGGATCACCCTTTCTAGAATAAATCTCACCCATCCTGGTAGTTGGACACTCAAAGTGCAATCTCATCATTCGGTGCATTCTTCCTGGTTTCCCAAGTTTTCTTTGTCAGTCTCCCACCATCCTCCTGGAGTAGAGCACAGTGCTATATCCAATGCATGGAATCTATGTGCTTACATAACAGTCCTTTCAAGTTCTCATAAAAAAATGTTTACATTATTTAAACCATCATAATACGGTAATTCTGGTACCTCTGATAATATGCAATGAACGAATCTGGTCACTCAGTTGCAACACAGCGCAAATACTTCATGTAACCATTTTTTCCATTTTTCCAACTCTTCATATGAATCTGAGAAGAAGAAACCATATTTTTCCCAATTAAGCCTTCCATTAACTGCCGAGTTGATCCAATCATCATCTAACATAGTCAGCTTATAGATATGGTCAACATCATCGTCCACGCACACTAGCTTTGTATATCTTGCACCTTTTGTAGGATCTAGGGGAACTTCAACTCTGGTTCCATTATTCCTAATACCATACTCCTCCTCTTAATATTTATGATACCATCCATATCAATAGCCCAATATAAACCTGACAATGCAAGATAAGGATCGGTATCAACTACAATCTCTATGACTTCAAAATCTGCAACTACCTTAACTCCTTCACTAGCTATGACCACCTGTGAGATTCTTCCTAATGGAATGATTTTCTATTAGTTCGCCATCTAGAGTTGAATAGTAGACCACTCCAAGTTAGGCTCTCCCATGCCCTGCCAAGTTTTCTTACGTAAGAAATTTGCATTAGACCCTAGATCTAGAATAACCTGATCCATCTCATAGACACTGCTATGAGCAGTCAAGCGCATCTCTTGTCCAGTTCTTCTTTTTTTCTTATAAATATTATTTACAACCTTCTGTTCCATCTGAGATTGTTCTTTTCCCATGTAGTTATCTATTAATTCTTGAAGATTCTCCACTGCCTTCTTATTGTGCAATATTTTGATGTAAGCTTGTAAGAATGGCTTTATTTCTTCATCTACTTAAGCCACATCCATAGGTCTTCCTGATTTTGATGCACTTGCTTCTACAAACCCCTTATTTTCTTCTAAAAAGGTGATTTTTTCTCACTATAAATTTAATTGATCCTTTTTCTCAGGCTCCTTTCTGATCCAAAGATCAATGTATCGCTTCTTTCCTTTGTCTTCACCAGTAGCTACACCACTCCTAGTGAAACAATTCATGCTAGGATCCTTTGTGCAGCTCTGCCATGACCATCTGAATATTTTGTGTCAGAGTCTACGTCTTCTTCTCCCGCATATTAGTAATTAAAACAGGTAAATATTCAATTACATTATCAATTTCCTACAACACCTCCATGATTTTCGCGCTATATTTGGATAGTCACACTTATAATGGACAAATTCTCCACAATTATAGCAGATGAGTCAGCCCCTTCCTCGACTAGTTACTCCTCCTCTACCTCATCCCCCAGTCTAGAATCCACCATGCCTAGATAGGACGCTGGTGAGGTAGGCTCAACCTGCATTCAATATAGCTCAACTTTATCCATCTTCAAATAAAAATTGTGACAATGTTTTCCATAATGTCCTAGTGACGAGCAGAACTTGTGAAAAGGCTGCTTTAGCTCAGGAATATATTTTCCAATTCTTGGACAGTAATTTGTTGGATGGAGACCCATAGATTGAAAAATTTCACACCATAATGTAGGTGTCCCACTCGACCTAACTTGGATTTTTTAGTGGGATAGTTCCTCCAGCTTGTAGACAATCATTGAATACGAGGCATTGATCCTTATGATGCCCGAAATCCTTACATCGTATGCACCATAAATTTGTGAATATCTTATTCCCCTTATCTTTACACAAATTCTGAATTTACAAATGCATTACTTCTAACTAAATCTAAATCTATTTGGTTCCAGTCACAGTGGGTACCGACACAACTTCTAGTTTCATTACGATTTCTAAGGCCTCGGGTTGTGTGGAAATAATTTATTGACTCAAGTTTTGGCATAGATGTGGGAGAAATATAGCAATAAACCTTTCCTTGTGTTGGGTATCACCAATAGTAAATCCACCATCTCTGATAGTGTGCTTTAATCTCTTATCTGCATCCCATACAGACTCATTTAACTCCTCATGAATCTCTTTCAAATTTGTCACACATTGCGTGTATGATTTTTTCTTCTTGAATTGTTATTTTAGGGTGTCCTTCTTATTGTCAATGGTTGCATTAGGGTTCAATGATATATATATTGTATACCAATCTAGCGAGTGGTCTTCAAAAGCATTGACAACTGTGCTTTCTTAACATCATCACTATTAACCTGCTATGCTCTCTATACAACATTAGTGAAAAACCAAAATTATTCTGTATCTTCATTCCCAATACCTCTAAAAGTAGGAAACTTCATAGATGTGGCCATATCTTCTCCTAGTGCTGGAGGTGGCAGTGGAGATGGAGCAGATGACTTATGAGATGAGTTTGGAAGTGGATAGGATGGGATCTAAACTATGGCCAATGTTCCTTGGTTATTGTGACCTTGCGATACTTCTTCTTCTTTATAGTGCGTAGATTCACCAAAGATACAAGTCTCTGATTCTTCATCACTATCAGATATACCTATGAGAGGAATGTAAATAAACCCTCATTCTAGATCTACACGGTAAGTTATTCCACTGTGCATAGTCGGGCCTCTTCGGGACATTCACGCGATATGCTCGCACATACTACCATGTTCACACAATAGCATCTTAAGCCACAACTTCAAAGAGCGTAGGAACTTACCTATGAGAGACTTATTCTTTTAGCTTTAGAATAAGATATGAAATTATCAATAGCAAACTTAGTCACGAATCCTCCTAGAACACGATCGATCTAATGATCTATCACATCGTTAATCGTATTACTGGGCTTTTCTAACTATTGTAACAATTCTGGATTCCACTAAGTGACTTCGTTTTCCTTTCCACAGGTATTAAATTTAGTTAATCGAGAGAACCACTCATGCAACTCAGTCACAAAGAAAGAAAATAATATCTCATGTAATTTTGTATAAATATAATTTTAAACCCAATCTTTAGCAGATAATTTATAACTCTAATTCTCTTGGATTGCAAATTCAAGGATCTTTCTATCTAACCAATTTTATAGTTCGTTCTGCATAAGATGCCACAACATCCATTCTCGCTCAAAATTATTTCCGTCCCAAAAACAAAACCATTTTTTGGCTTGAGTGGTCCTGACCCAGGTTTGGATTTATTGCGCAACCAACAAACCCTCCAAATATTGACCCTTTCAGCAATGACCTGCTTGCGGATATCAAAATCGCACCCGAAGAAGTATGGGGGGGTGTTGGAACTAGGTTTCCACACCGTGAGGAAGAATTTAATGTGGTATCCCTAAACAAACTTATAACATAATTATCAAAGATAATATACAGATGCATGCATCAAAATATCAATAGAACAACATATCAACTCCTCCCAGATTGTCATATATTGCAATATATATTCATGCACAGCAAACAAATGTACGTAAATCACACTTATTCATCACTAATATTCACACATAATATACTTTATCCATTTCTGCACATGCATGTAATTGTAATCATAATAAAAGATGTAATCACATAACAGATTTTGATCTCAAAGAAAATAACAGAAAAATAACAACAATCACATAACAGACTTAAGTTCTCCAAAAAAATCTTCTTTATTAAGAGATCTAGTATTTCAATACATTTAGTCTTTCAATAACATTTACCCTTCCATGCACAAATCCAGTAGATTCCGTACACAACCAGGACTTAGGTCTCCAGTCACACAACTAGCAGGAGCCTTTCTACCCAAAACCCACACTTAGATCAAAATCTTATAAAACTTTCATGTGTGTTCAATCAATATCTCTACTTGACTCAACCTATCCATATTTATAATAACTTAGCACACAGATACTATTATTTCCAAAATCCACCTCAGGCTGAAAGAAGGCGAGATTTAGGGTAACACCAAACCACGCTCAGTCTGGTAGCTAGCCCTACCAGAACAAGAGAGGGCTCTCTCTGGGTCAATCTTAGGAAAAATGTATCAATAGGGCTTGAGATGACTTAAATGAGTGCTAATTTTAGGCTAGGTATATTAATCAAGGATTTTGGAATGATTTTTTAGGGGTTTTTTTGGAAAAAGGGAAAGGCAATTTTGGGCTTGGGGATGAGGCCAATTTCTTGCAGAGTTCAAGATGGGGCAGGGAAGGCAATGGCTTTGATGTCTTAGATTCAATTAATGGATGGAAAAGACTACTGAGGAGCTGAAGAGGGCAAGAGGGTGAAAGGATCCTCTTCAAACTGACGAAAACATATAAAACTGAACAAAATTTTAAGGCAGATCACCAGCAAACTAATGAATTCTACCTTAGTTACTCATTTGTTTAATTTCAGAAGAAAAGAGAAGGGAAATGGCATACATAAAAATTAATGAAACTTACAGATACATGGAGAAAAACATCATCAGAAATCAGAGCCACAAGGATCCCAACAAGTGTTGCAAAACCCTAGTCTTTCCTTTGCCAAAAATGCAGAAGTGTATGTACAATGAGGTGCCAAACTATTCCCAAGTATCCAACCCTGAAAATGTCTTAGAAAATACAATATATAGACCATCATAACCCATTCCCATGCCTCTAGGGGTCTATCTCATCCTTCTAGGAGCTGTTTCAACCAATTCTAAACATGTAACTGAAATCTAGGCAGCCAAACAACTTGCCTCTATATGCTAGGAAACTGATCCATTCACTTAATTTTCACACTTAGTGAATGAATCCTCTAGAACAAGTCAAAATGAGCCAAATTTACATCATAGCCATAAAATTACATCAAGATAGATCAATAATTACATCACAAAGTGAAACTAGTCAAACTGGCCGAATTTCTGAGCTGAAAAGTAAAAATTGGACCAAAATCCTCTATGCGCCACGCCAGAAAACTCAATGCGCTGCGCCAATTTGAGCCTGTTTTTGGGGCACTTCCTAAAGTCTAAATTGAGCTCATGATAGCTCATTGGAAATCCCTTTCTGTCTGCTATCCAACCCAAGTGGAATGTTTCAATTTGGAGTTCATTCTCCCCTCCAAAACGACAATCTCCCAAGACTGGTTCCTGCTGGTGCAAAAAGTGGCAGAAAGGCCATTTTTGGAGTGTTTTTGACCTTTAAAACCACCCAGAACTTGATGAAATATATCAGCCATTCCTGAGCATGTATAGTTTACCATAAAAAATCCAAAAATGTAAATTTTTCCTCCAGAAGATCTCTCAAACGTAAGTGCACGTCGAGTGGCGTGACGTGTCGGGCAGAAAAACCTGTTTTGCAACCAAATTTTCAAAAATGAAAAAATTTACTCCAAATTTTCTGAAATTTGGATTGAATGTCTCCCCTCATGTCCCATGCTCAGCCAAGGAAGCTTCGGCCAAGATTTGGAGTGGATCAGGCCTTTTTTTCCGTTTCAGTGCTCTTCTCAACCTAGCCTTCAGGATCTTCATCCTAGCTCTACAAATGTGTGTGCGGGCCCAATAGTGGTTCTTCATATGTCTGAGCATGTATTTTTCCCTATTGGCCTTCTCCAAGAGCTTCTCCAGATGAATTTTGACTCTCGTAAGGCAACTCTCCCGCTCAAATGGTGTCATGTCACCGGGTCTTTTTCGGGCCAATTCACGGTCTTCACGAATTTACCGCAACTCTATGAGTGTCTGTTGATCCTCCAATTGTTTATTATCCTGCTCCAAGTAATTTATAACCCATTGAGCTTTCTGCAATTTCACGGTCAATGTGTCGATCTCAGATTTTTTCTCCTGGATGATTTCTTTCAGCTTTGAGCTAGGAGAGCTCGAATCAACATCGATCAATATAAAATCAGTATCTTGGCCTCCTAAGGGGCCCTCATCCTGCATAGGCTTCTTGCCTCTGTCCTGTACCTGTGCTGATGTAGATGGCGAGACCCCTTCCACCCAAGGTGGAGATAGTACTCGCGCTGTTGTCGACGGTAACGAGACCCCTTCCACCCCGAGTGGAGATAGTACTCATCGTGCTACTGCAAATAAGGCTTTGGTACCTCTCTGATAGGTAACACACACTGGAACACTGATAGGCTCCGTCTCAAGAACTTCAAACTGATGTGAAGGCTCACCTCCATCATGAACAATCTCTGGAGGAGGCTGAGGGGCTGTAAAGAAGTCACAGGAAATGAACTCCTCCCATGCAATGCCCTGCAATCCAAGCTGATGTACCACAATCATATTAATGAGCGCATAATGATAAATGATGTTATGTTGCTGCTCTAGAGTCTTCTTCTGCACAAGGGTAGTCATCCGCTCTATGTTTCGACACATGAAGTATGGAATATTCATCATTCTCACTCTCGTGAAATGCATTAACAATCTGATGTGGTATGCATAAAGGTGTGAGAACCGGCCCTCACAGCTGAAGTATCTGATGATGAGTTTCATTAATGGCACATAGGACTCCTTCAAGAATCTGAAAGAAAACACCCTGCTGAGCTACCTCATATAACCAGGCGTGATGTAAGGTTCATAATATCCTCTATCCAGCTGTTGTCTCTTATTCCACTCTTCACCTATGTTTGGTATCCCAGTCGCCTGAGAAATGGTTTCTGGTGTTAAGGTGAAGTTCACTCCAGCAAGGTTTACATGACCATCATGCAAATGTAGGACAAATAAGCAAACCAACTCCTGATGATGCTGAATCTGAGCAATCATCTCACAATACTGAAAACATGAATGTTGTTGAAAGCATGCCATTGCAAGCGGGCAGGCTTGCAATTGAGTCAAGGAAGTGGGCTCTTCTCTGACGTACCTACCACTTTTATGAGACCTCCTCGGTACATTTAGCTCTACGGTTGAGTCACTGTCTTTCTCATATCCTTGCTCATATGATGAATTTGTCTCTGACATGGTGCTTTGCAATGTGTATAACAAGTATATGCTGATAGATATGTGGTGAAAACAAGAGTTTGGTTTGTTTGAAAATGGTGAATTGGTATTTGTCTTTCAATACCAAATGTGCCAAATATGTACCAAGTAGGAAATGAGAGAATGCAGTAATTATAAACAGTGGGAAAAGTGGGGGTTTTTCAAGTGAAATTAATGCAATAACAGTCACTTGACTGTTGGGAATTGGGGATTTTATAAGTGATATGAAAGGGGGAGGGCTAATAGGGTTTAGTGATAGGGAAAATGGGTACAAGGGATATGATTGTTTTGGGGATAGAGGGAATAGGAAAGGACTGTGACAACAGTATGACAGTGATGGGAACACGAATGAACAATGGAGTGGGAGTGTTTAGCACCAATAGTCAAATTTCAACACTTCGTTTCAAACCCTAAGGGAGCAGAATTTGATATGGATATAGGGTTTGTTTTTCACCAACAAAAATGCTAATGTCTTTGCCTCCAAACACACTAAATACGACTAAAAAACGCTGGGAAAGAGTTTCAACTTACTTGGAGCAGGAAATATTTGAGTCGATTTAGTTTTTTTGATGAAAATTTGATGAATTTAAGCCTGTCGGCTTTGTGCGTTGCGTGCACACCCAATGCACCGCGTCCAATCGGTGCGTCGCGCCCGTTTATAAAAACACTGTGGCAGGAGGCCCAGTGCGCCACATCAGCTCTATGCACCGCGCTCTTACCCAATGCGCCGCGCGCACTCTAAACACAATTTGGGCTTTGAAAATTTACGAGTTTTGCCCTCTCTCCACTAAAATTTGACTTCAATGGACCTCTTGGATGCAAATGGAATTCATAAGCATGGAAATATCTATATAAAGTTATGACTTTGATTTTTTGTTTGTAAAGACCCATTTTGTAATGTTTCAAAATTGCCATTTCTTCACTTTTAATACAACTTTGTTCTTCAAGTTTCCTTTTTTATTTTTGGCTGGATTGATGGCTTTCTTGGTTGATTTTTTTTGTAGGGATGGTGGCATTGGATTTCGGCAAAGGATGACCAGGGCTGCATGTGAAATAATTCATGGCGAAAAACTTTAAAAATACATATGTATTACAAACAATTAATTTGACGATTTCTTCCTCAAAACAGAGTTTTGAAGAAGAAACAACCTTGAGCATTATTAATGATGAAAATCTTGAAATGAAAACTTATTAAAGACATCCTCATGCCCTGCGGGCATTATTTGACATTCTGAAGACCAAACCCTAGACCTAGTGACTGAAAGACTATTTTTTAACCTACAAGACCATCTATGACTGTAAATGACTGAAATCAACTTTAATGGATTTTGATAAATTTTGAGCAACCCAGCAGGTACAAACATGAGGGAAGCTAGAGAAGACACCCTTCCATCAGATGATGGCATTCCCCTAACAGAATGCAGATGAATGAGCGAAATGAGACACCTAAAAATGAAATGCAATAAGAGAAATGATCTCTGACGGAGGGATGTAAAGACCGACCCTAACATTGGCTCCAATGGGGATGGTAGCTCCTTGGAGGTGCCAAGAACTACAGATCTTTGGAAAGCAGACAGTGCCTTCATCCATTGGGTAATGGAGTAAAAAACTCAAGATAAAATGCATGACTGAAAACTGATGACTTGACGACAAAAATTGACTCTCACTCAACTAAAAACTCACTCGATACTTAAATACAACCGACAAACTGGAAAATATGCTCAATATGAATCTTATTTAATACAACCTACTCTAACAGTTTCATTCATCACCTGATCGAGTGAAATGAAACAACCAATGCAACCAGGTAAGTATTCCAGCTGTTGTTTGGATTCTCCGCAACTGCTCATTTATGAACAACAAGAGAGAACTATTGAAAGGAAACTCCCATGAAAACTTGTGAACAGATCCGTTGAATACTATGGATTCTCTATCTGCCTCCAAAAACACTGCATAAGGATCTTGAAATTCATGCACACTGAGACTTAGCTCATCCGATGGATTACTTTTCTTCTCCTCATACCATGAATGCAAACTTTGTTTTGAGCTTTTTGACGAGACTCCTTTTAAAAATGACAAAGAGACTGGCTGTCGGATCAAGTTTATATTAGCACACATTTAAAGCTTACATATAGTGAATGGAGAAGGACTTTGACTACAGACATCATCCAACACATCAGCAATAGGATCATAAAAAACTTGAGAAGACTGTTGTGATGTATCCATTGAAATTGTCTGACATCCTACTGGCTGTTCATCTTTTTCTTGAGAGATATTATGAAGATTCTACCTTATAAACTTAAATGCTTCGAAACAAAAGGGTACATAATCCTCTTGCATCATTAAATCATGTATTTCAGCTTCCACAACTTCATCTGTATTCTGACTTTCAATTTCATTTGGTGGCTGCAAATCTGGTGCTAGGGAGGTTTTTGTATCAGAAATGATTTCATCAGTCGTTTCAGGAGAAGATTTCTCATCAACTACTTGCTCAATAATTTCGCTATCTGTCTCATCCTCCACATTAAAACTGAGAGATTGTTGATTTTCTACAGGCTTCTCATTTGAAGATTTACTATGCAATTTACCCTTCAACAACTGGAATGATTCAAAACAAAATGGTACGGAGTCACCTTGTAGCATTTGATCATATGTGCTAGTTTCCATGTCTTCATCTGCAACTTGAAAATCAATGGGTTTCGAGGGCTGCAAATCTGAATATGAGAAGTCTTGAACAAGGTTTTCATTGCACTCAAGATGGTCCAGATCAAGACTTGTTGACATTTGATTTTTGATTGTATGAAAGTTGTCTCTGATGAACTGAAATGAATCAAAACAAAAAGGCAAAGATCCTTCACTTACTTCAAAATTTGCTGCATTTTCCTGATCATTTTCATAGCTGATATGCATCGGTTGATCAATGTACTCAAGCTGCTAAAAGTGAACTTCCTCTTTCCACAAACTAGATGTTGATTTGTCTGCAAGATTATCTTCTGTTTGGGGAACATAATCATCATCATACTGATCAAACTTAGGCAAATCATCAATATAAAACACATCATCAAGCATACATGTCATATCAACAACTCTCTCTTCTTCAAGATGTTCTATAAAGTAATTACTATGACAACTGGGATAAGAAACAAAATGTTTTGGATCAGCAACTTGTTCTTCTTCAATCAGTGAGCCATGGGCTTGAACATTATACTCATTCTTTGTGGTGTTCTTTTGCATCATCTCTTCTACTGCACTCACCAACCTGTCAAGCTTTACCTCTAAAGATATTGATTTCTCCGGATCCATGTTTCTCATCTCTTCTTCCTTCAAACTTGCCCTTCGGATCAGCAAATGAGCCTCTACATTTACTGCAGTGTTCTGCATCTTGTGAAGTGTTGCAAGATTCCTTTCTCTCAAATGAAACTCCATTTCCGGATCAAAGGCACCTGGGCAGTGCAAGAGAGCAGATCTAGGAGAAGGTCTTATATCAGCTGGCATTGAAAAATATACTTGGTTAAATCTGGCAGAAAACTATTGTACTATCTCCCCTGGTAGTCTTTTCAACTGGTTATATTCTTCTATAATCAAGAAAAGGTTTTGTCCGATCACCCACCTGTCAAGGAAAACTTTGACGAACTGTTGGAAATCTGAGATGGTCGCATCAGGCAGGGCTTTGAACGAGCTCTTCACTTGGCCTTGAAAAGAAAGAGAAAAAAGCCTAATACTAACATCTTCATCATCAACTTCAAAAATATCTAGAAAAGTCTCAACATTCTACACATGTTTCTCTGCGTTCACATTGTTACATTCACCGTCAAATCTTGGTAGATATAGGTCATAATGTTTAGCGAAAGCATGAAGAACAAAAGGTAAAACAAGAGGTTTATACCTATCTGGGACTATAAAATGTGTAGGAGTATATACAAGAGCTATGGGATCAGTTTTGTTTCCTTTAGGCTCATCACTCTGAAGAGACTCATCATAAGATGTGGGAAAAGTAAGGAGGCCAGGATCAAAGGGAAACTCAGTATTTACACTTTTTGAATAAGTCGAGTGAAGATTTTGATCACCTTTATCATACAACAAATTATGAAAAACTTTCAAGATAGCTTCAAGAACAGCGAAGAAGTAATTTACAAGAAATCAGACTAGACCCTGAATACTATTCCACTCTGGATACCTGAACTTAGTGTAAGATCCTTCCATTTTCGCAGAGAAAGATTCAGTCCTCCAGTGGAGTCTCTACATTGAGTTGGAGTCACCAGGTGAATGACTTTAGCCTTCTTATGTCTGATCATTGTCCACCATCAACTATCAGATTTGAACTTGATACATGTACTGGGGCAAGACAATCCACAAGTCAAGTGTCACATTCACAAGCTAGACCGGAGATTGACTGAAGCAGCATTTATCTACTTTCGCTAATGCAAAGCAAGAGCGTTTCGAAGGCTTCCTGGCATAACTTCAGGCTCCGTCTGTAGCTTATAAAAAAAATTAACACCAACAAGAAAACCATTTTCTCCCCAGTATGGTCGCCACTATGTTATTGCCCAAATCCACCTCAGGCTGAAAGAAGGCGGGATTCAGGGTAACACCAAACCATGCTCAGTCTGGTAGCTAGCCCTACCAGAGTAGGAGAGGGCTCTCTCTGGGTCAATCTTAGGAAAAATGTATCAATAGGGCTTGAGATGACTGAAATGAGTGCTAATTTTAGGCTAGGTATATTAATCAAGGAGTTTGGAATGATTTTTTAGGGGTTTTGTTGGAAAAAGGGAAAGACAATTTTGGGCTTGGGGATGAGGCCAATTTCTTGCAGAGTTCAAGTTGGGGCAGGGAAGGCAATGGCGTTGATGTCTTAGATTCAATGAATGGATGGAAAAGACTACTGAGGAGCTGAAGAGGGCAAGAGGGTGCAAGGATCCTCTTCAAACTGACGAAAACATATAAAACTGAACAAAAGTTTAAGGCAGAGCACCAGCAAACTAATGAATTCTACCTTAGTTACTCATTTGTTTAATTTCAGAAGAAAAGAGAAGGGAAATGGCATACATAAACATTAATGAAACTTACAGATACATAGAGAAAAACAACATCAGAACTAAGAGCCACAAGGATCCCAACAAGTGCTGCAAAACCCTGGTCTTTCCTTTGCCAAAAATGCAGAAGTGTATGTACAATGAGGTGCCAAACTATTCCCAAGTATCCAACCCTGAAAATGTCTCAGAAAATACAATATATATACCATCCTAACCCCTTACCATGCCTCTAGGGGTCGAGCTCATCCTTCTAGGAGTTGTTTCAACCAATTCTAAAAATGGAACTGAAATCTAGGCAGTCAAACAACTTGCCTCTATAAGGAAGGAAACATATTCATTCATTTAATTTTCACTTTTTAGTGAATGAATCCTCTAGAAAAAATAAATATGAGCCAAAATTACATCATATCCATAAAATTACATCAAGATAGATCAATAATTACATCAAGAAGTGAAAGTAGTCAAACTGGTCAAATTTCTGAGCTGAAAAGTAAAAATTGGACCAAAATCCTCTATGCGCCGTGCCAGAAAACTCAATGCGCCGCGCCACTTTGAGACTATTTTTGGGGCACTTCCTGAAGTCAAAATTGAGCTCATGATAGCTTATTGGAAATCCCTGTCTGTCTTCTATCCAACCCAAGTGGAAGTTTTGGATTTGGATGTCATTTTCCCCTCCAAAACTGCAATCTCCCAAGACTGGTTCCTGCTGGTGCAAAAAGTGGCAGAAAGGCCATTTTTGGAGTGTTTTTTTACCTTTAAAACCACCTAGAACTTGATGAAATCTCTCACCCATTCTTTAGCATGAATAATTTACCATAAAAAATCCAAAAATGTAAATTTTTCCTCCAGAAGATCTCTCAAACGTAAGCGCGCATCGAGTGGCGCAACGCATCAGGCAGAAAAACCTGTTTTGCAACAAAAATTTCAAAAATGACAAAATTTACTCCAAATTTGCTGAAATTTGGAGTGAATGTCTCCCCTCATGTCCCATGCTCAGCCAAGGAAGCTTCGACCAAGATTTGGAGTGGATCAGGCCTTTTTCGCCGTTTTAGTGCTCTTCTCAACCTCAACTTCAGGATCTTCATCCTAGCTCTACAAACGTGTGTGCGGGCCCAATAGTGGTTCTTCATATGTCTGAGCATGTCTTTGTCCCTATTGGCCTTCGCCAAGAGCTTCTCTAGATGAATGTTGACTCTCATAAGGCAAGTTTCCCGGTCAAATGGTGTCATGTCACCGGGTCATTTTCGGGCCAATTCACGGTCTTCACGGATTTGCCGCAACTCTATGAGTGTCTGCTGATCCTGCAATTGTTTATTCCGCTGCTCCAAGTAATTTATAACCCACTGAGCTCTCTGCAATTTCACGGTCAGTATGTCGATCTCAGCTTTCTGCTCCTGGATGATTTCTTTCAGCTTTGAGCTAGGAGAGCTCGAATCAACATCGATCAATATAAAATCAGTATCTTGGCCTCCTGAGCGGCCCTCATCCTACATAGGCTTCTTGCCTCTGTCCTGTACCTGTGCTGATGTAGATGGCGAGACCCTTTCCACCCCAAGTGGAGATAGTACTCGTGATACTGTCGATGGTAACGAGACCCCTTCCATGCCGGGTGGAGATAGTATTCGTCGTGCTGCTACAAATAAGGCTCTGGTAGCTCTCTGATAGGTAACACGCACTATAACACTGATAGGCTCTGTCTCAGGAACCTCAAACTAATGTGAAGGCTCACTTGCATCGTGAAAAATCTCTAGAGGAGGCTGAGGGGCTGTAAAGAAGTCACGGGAAATGAACTCCTCCCATGCAATGCCCTGCAATCCAAGCTGATGTACCACAATCATCTTAATGAGCGCATAATGATAAATGTTGTTATGTTGCTGCTCTGGAGTATTCTTCTGCACAGGGGTAGTCATCCGCTCTATGTTTCGGCACATGAAGTATGGAATATTCATCAGTCTCACTCTCGTGAAATGCATCAACAGTCTGATGTGGTATGCATAAAGGCGTGAGAATTGGCCCTCACAGCTGAAGTATCTGATGATGAGTTTCATTAATGGCGCATAGGACTCCTTCATGAATCTGAAAGGAAACACCCTACTGAGCTGCCTCATATAACCAAGCCTAATGTAAGGTTCATAATATGCTCTATCCAGCTGTTGTCTCTTATTCCACTCTTCACCTATGTTTGGTATCCCGACTGCTTGAGAAATGGTTTCTGGTGTTAAGGTGAAGTTCACTCCAGCAAGGTTTACATGGCCATCACGCAAATGTAGGACAAATAAGTGAACCAACTTCTGATGATGCTGAATCTGAGCAATTATCTCACAATACTAAAAACAAGAATGTTGCTAAAGCATGCCATTGCAAGCGGGTAGGCCTGCAATTGAGTCAGGGAAGTGGGATCTTCTCAGACGTGCCTGCCACTTTTATGAGACCTCCTCGGTACATTTAGCTCTGCAGTTGAGTCACTGTCTTTCTCATATCCTTGCTCATATGATGAATTTGTCTCTGACATGGTGCTTTGCAATGTGTATAACAAGTATATGCTGATAGATATGTGGTGAAAAAAAGAGTTTGATTTGTTTGAAAATGGTGAATTGGTGTTTGTCTTTCAATACCAAATGTGCCAAATATGTACCAAGTAGGAAATGAGAGGCTGCGGTAATTATAAACAGTGGGAAAATTGGGGGTTTTTCAAGTGAAATTAATGCAATAACAGTCACTTGACTGTTGGGAATTGGGGATTTTATAAGTGATATGAAAGGGGGAGGGCTAATAGGGTTTAGTGATAGGGAAAATGGGTACAAGGGATATGATTGTTTTGGGGATAGAGGGAATAGGAAAGGACTGTGACAACAGTATGACAGTGATGGGAACACGAATGAACAATGGAGTGGGAGTGTTTAGCACCAATAGTCAAATTTCAACACTTCGTTTCAAACCCTAAGGGAGTAGACTTTGATATGGATATAGGGTTTTATTTTCACCAACAAAAACGCTAATGTCTTTGCCTCCAAACACACTAAACACGACTAAAAAATGCTGGGCAAGAGTTTCAACTTACTTGGAGTAGGAAAAATTTGAGTCGATTTAGTTTTTTTGATGAAAATTTTATGAATTTAAGCATGTCGGCTCAGTGCGCCGCGCGCACACCCAGTGCGCCGCATCCAATCAATGCATCGCGCCCGTTAAAAAAAACACTGTGGCAGGAGGCCCATTGCGCCGCGTCGGCTCTATGCGCCGCACTCTTACCCAATGCGCTGCATGCACTCTAAACACAGTCTGGGCTTTGAAAATTTACAAATTTTTCCCTCTCTCCACTAAACTTTGACTTCAATCAACGTCTTGAATGCAAATGGCATTGTTAAGCATGGAAATATCTATATAAAGTTATGACTTTGATTTTTGGTTTGTAAATACCCATTTTGTAATGTTTCAAAATTGTCATTTCTTCCTTTTAATACAACTCTGTTCTTCAAGTTTCCTTTTTTGATTTTTGGCTGGATTGATGGCTTTCTTGGTTGATTTTTTTTACAGGGATGGTGGCATTGGATTTTGGCAAAGGATGACCAGGGCTGCATGTGAAATACTTCATGGCGAAAAACTTTAAAAATACATATGTATTACAAACAATTAATTTGACGATTTCTTCCTCAAAACAGAGTTTTGAAGAAGAAACATCCTTGAGCATTATTGATGATGAAAATCTTGAAATGAAAACTTTTTGAAGACATCCTCATGGCTTGGGGGCATTATTTGACATTCTGAATACCAAACCCTAGACCTAGTGACTGAAAGACTCTTTTTTAACCAACAAGACCATCTATGACTGTAAATGACTGAAATCAACTTTAATGAATTTTGATAAATTTTGAGCAACCCAGCAGGTACAAACATGAGGGAAACTAGAGAAGAGACCCTTCCGTCAGATGATGGCATGCCCCTAATGGAATTCAGATGAATGAGTGGAATGAGACACCTAAAAATGAAATGCAATAAGAGAAATGGTCTTTGACGGAGGGATGTAAAGACCGACCCTAACAGATACCATAGTCTCAAACCATGGTTTGAGACTCATGGTTTTCCCTTAAAACACATTACATTGGTTAGGGACTTTGACCCTCCCCAAAGCCCCTTTGACTCTTTTGTGGAGCACACACAACAAAACATAAACAAAAATTTATCAAAAAAAAAATTTTGATAAATTAAGTAGGGATTGTAAATTTAAGTTATATTTATTAAACTTTTAAAATGATAGATGTTTTAAATTTTTTTGATGATGTTGAATTTATTTCTACCATCAAAATATAATTCAAACATTAATATCGTATTTTTTTGCTATTCACACACAACAAAACATAATTTATTTAGTTGCTATTTTGTTTTTGCTATTCACACACAACAAAACATAATTTATTTAGCTGCTATTTTGTTTTTGCTATTCACACACAACAAAACATAAACAAAAATTTATCAAAATTCTACCAAAATTGTACCCTAGGGGACCTTGCTCCAACATGTAGTTGCAACTATCTTTTTCTTCCCTTTGATTTTAAAATTCTTTGATTTCATCTCAAGATGAAGCTTCCAATAATGTCCTTGGTCATGACCCTATTTGGAATAATGTTTTCATGTTAGTCTTTCTCCTTCCTTTTTGACGAATGCATTATTGTTTCCTTTCCCTTCGAACTTACTCTTACCCTTATCTCCACTTGTGATTGGCTTCTTGCTACCCTCTTGTGAAATGTTTTTCCCTCTTGCTTCAATATGTGTTGCATAAACACAAACCTCATCTAAATTTGTGGGATTAAACATAAGAATAGTATGTCTTAAGTAACTGTATAACCCCCAATATATTTCATCAAAGTGTCTTTTGAATTGAAGTCTAAACCTAATATCAAACACCTTCTAAATTCTTGAGTGTAAATTTACACACTTTGGCAATTTAGTTCTCTAAAATTATTCTAATCCATAATATCATTTTCCATATAAGCTAATGGGTCAAATTGTCTTCTAAGTGTAGCAATAAAATCTATTGAGGAGCTAGAGACCTTACCATGCTTTTTCATGTCCTCTTGTGGTTTGGCATCCCAACAAATCAATGTAGTTCTTTACAAACTCAATGAAGCGAGCTGAATGTTTGTTTCATCATCTTTTATGTTATTTATGATACAATAATATTCAAGTTGATGAACCCAATTATCAAGTCTTTTAGTATCCACCTCACCATTATACATAGGAAGTTCGAATTTGATATCAAGTTTTAATAAGGGAGTTTTACCATGCACCCTTGGGATATGTGGATGGTTTGACTAACAATGGTTGTGAAAGAGGAAGAAAATGAAGTTGAGGATGGAGGTGAAGATGATGTTATAGAAGAGAGTGTTTTGTAACCATTTCCTTTTGAAGTCTTTTCATCATCTCCTACTTTTTCTCCAAAATAACCCTCTCCTTTTGAAGCCTTGGAACTTTCACCCTGCAATCTTGAAGTTATCTCTTCATAGAGAATCTTCACCATTTCAGTCATGTCAAAGAATTTTTTTCTGAAATTCTTTTCTTCATCTGACATATTATCAACTCCTCCTTCATGTGACATGCTTGCTGAAGTTTCAACTGCAATTTCAGGAATAATTTATGGTGGAGATTGTGGAAACTTTTCTCTCATTGTCCTTGTCTTAACTTGAGGAATTGCAACCACAAGTTTTCCCTCTCCTCTTCTGAGCTTCAACCTTGTAAGCATTAGAAACTCTTGCAAACAACTAAATCCTCAGAGTATAAAATAAAACGTAAGCTTTGATACCAAATTTGATCTATATGAAATCTTATTGTAAATGTGCTTGAGGGTTTGTAAATTACAAGTGTTAAAATCTGAGATTTTGAGATTTTTTTATGTTAATTTTTAAACAAAAAAAGCATGAAAATAAACTCTGAAATATGCGGAAACAACAGAAAAATACACCATAAAAATAACCACAATAAAACAAATGATGAAGGAGTTCACCCCTTCTAGGCTACATCTCTTTCCTCCAACTTCCAATGGCTTGGCCCTGTTTCATTATTCTAAAAATGGTTGTTAAATTAATTTAGAGTTCTCAAATGGCTTCAAAACCAATTCCACCAGCTTCAAAATATCCAAAAATTCATTTCTAGCCTCTTTCTAATCTGAAATTGGTCAAAAATTGAAGAAGTTATGAGTCTCCCTTGTTTTGTTGCTAACCACACCACAAACTCCACAAAATCTAAACCGGTCATCTAATTTTGCCTTAATTTCAGCTAACCGAGTAACATTTTTGTGCAATTTAGAGAAAAATTATTGGACAACTAATTTTCCTAATGCGCCCTTAAATCCACATTTTTAACCATAAACACCATGGTTAGTTAAAAAAAGAAATAATCCAAAACATTTGCAACGGTAACCATCGACACTGAGGGTGGCTATCACATTGGCGGTTAAACTCGAGGTTAGGGTGGCATCCTAGCTTCGTGCCCTCGGTCTCTAGCACTAGTCATATGGCATATGATAGGGGGGGCCAAGGCGAAGCCCTGACCCCTTACCCCCTAACTCCACCGCTGTCAACTTTAAATAGGATTTGTGCCATATGTATTAATAAGTAATGTCATGGCACAATGGGGTTTAGTGTTTCTTGTTGGATGAAAGTCTAGCGTTTGACCCCCTCCTGGTCGGCTTGGACCTTAATAACAATTTTGGTTGCCTCCTATGCTGCCATGTGGCATCATCTAGTTCGTCATCATTCCAACAAATAAAATCACGCCAACCAGCACCAATGAAAAACGGACGAAAGGCGAGGCCTGATTGTCCCAACGAACCTAGTCAACATTTGACTAGTCAACCATGTCGAGTCAGCTATATGGACTGCTAACTATGTAGCGTGCACATTTTTGCCAAAATTTTATCAGTTTGGGAAAACAAAAAAAATGCGTTTCTGGGAGCATACAGTGTCATTTTTCTACAAAACGAGTTACGTCAGATTCAAAACAACAAGATCTACGTTTTCGTTCAGATTCCATACCATTCTGACAACTTTCATTTTTAAGCATAATTTTGGGCACCTCATCACATTCCCAAATACATGAATCTGATTTATTTATTAATAAATATTCATTTACATAATTAATCTATTATTCTTCATGTTGTTTTCAATCATTCTAACCAAAACAGTAAAGTGGTATTACACACTCGCACTCTTGACTTATTCACCACTTATTAGAAATATTGTAACTAGATTATTTCTAATGTTTTTTTAGTAATGTTTTACATCTGCATGCTCCATGTACAAAGTAGGAATATAATAGAATGGGAAAATATATATTTGTAATAGAATAAACAAGATGGTGTAAATTAAAAACCATAACATAATAGTTACTGATTAATACAAAATACACTTTCTTTTGTTGTCTCTAAAGAAACAAGTTAGTGGCTCCACTACATATTTTATTTACTATGAGTTTTGTATGCCATGCTAAATTATATATGTAATTAAATTTATCGTATGCCATGGTAAATTATATATTTAATTAAATTTAACTTGGTGTTGTATTAAATACATAGTTTCTTACCAATTGTTCAATTAAAATTTTGACACTCCAACATATACTCAGAAGCCATACACACAGTGTTAAGAAAATATTCGAATTACTTTTGTTTTGTTTTTACATTAACTTATGGAAAAAATCATTAATGGATAATCGAAAATAAAAAAAATATATAAAAATATTAATAATATGGAATGTTAAAAGCATAAAATAGCAATTAACCTTTTTCTACATTATCATTTTGGGCTCACTTTCTCTTCTTTTTAGCAATAACAAAATAGTTCAAAAATTAATATTTTATGCAATAATTGAACTCTTTAATTAAGTATTAAATAATCTCTATGACTAGATAAATTTCATATATATTATTTGTAAAATAATTCATCCTAGCATTTAATTATTATTTTGTGTCTACCATATCTACACTTTATATAGACATCCCTACTTGCATGTTTATTTATATTTCATTTGGCATGCTTAATTTGTTTAATCTCTATAATCTCTAGAATAATAAAAAACATCATGTTTACAGGAAATAAATATAATAAAAATATTAATTTAATAATTTCCTATAATAGTATATACCTATTATAAACAAGCATGCTAGTTATGGTTCCAAAAACACTTGACCTAGAAATATCTTGATTTTCTGATTCATCAAATTTCTGTATTTTACCTATTATAAACAAGCATGTTAGCTATGGTTCCAAAAGCGCTTAAACCTAGAAATATCTTGATTTTCTGATTCAATGAATTTCTGTATTTTAAGTAAATATAATATCTATATGCACTTTCGACTATATCCTGCATAGTTACATATTTTGTTAACTTCTAACATGATTTCAAATGAACTAAAAATAAATTAATCATCATTTAAGCCTTTGTATTATTATTACACGAACTTTTTGTTTCTTCATTTTCAATGGCGACATAACATTTAACATTTGTGAAATCAAATATTTGAAACATATAACTAGTGTAATTGGTAAATACATTATTTAAAAAACCACATTTCCAATTTACAGAGTGAAGTAGATTGACTTTTTTTTAATATATATATATATATATATATATATATATAAAATTTACTATTATATACTTTTTATTGTAATTATTTAGTTTTTTTTATATTTGTATTATATTTTAAAAAAATATTCTTTTAATATTTTTATTATAAAGTATATTTTGTTTTTTGTTTTTTTTGCGTATACTTTATTATTTTATTAATGTGTTATTTATTTAATATATTATATTATTAGATATATTATTATGAAAATTTTCTTGTCTTCTGATGAATATTTATAGATATTTTTCTTCATAAAATATGTCCATTTAGATTCGTTTATTTGGAAACGTTTTTTTCATAAATTGAATATAATTCGTAACACAATAATATATTATGTTTTAGGGTTTTGTTTAAATCATTTTATTTTCATATTCATTTCAATTTTTTATTTGGAAACTTTTGCTCCCACAACTTTCTAGTAACTCTTCACATTAGAAGCTAAATTTTGTATTTCTCTTTTTCATATGATTTTTTTACACTTCATGAAAATGTGGTCTATTTTTCAAAAAATAAACAAATGAAAAATATTATTATAGGCCCATCATAATAATAACTTTTTTTATAAATATAAAAGTGAAACTTACTTTTTTATAAATATAAAAGTGAAACTTTTGACAAATAATACTTTGTAGAGGTTTTCATAGGTGGAGAATATGGTTGCACATAAAAATAAAATGCACTCATTTATAAATTATTATAAAATGTAATAATGTGGAAATACAGACCTGGATTAATATTGAGTAAGGAAAATATTTTAAAGTTTTACAGTTTCCCAAACCTTCCTTAAGAAACACAAACAAATAGTGGTTTTGATTTTGGCTCAAATTCAAAAGAAAATATGCATTATATTAAATGGTTGTTTTTTTAAATTCCTAATTTTATGTAATTTCAAGTTCAACCTGGATCTCCCTTTGCATTTGACTCAAGTCTAATTTTTTTTATATTTTGTTTTATTGAATTTACATGAACTTTGCATCTCTATCAAATTTCGTAGGATTTTAATTTGAGATTGAGTTTGGTGTGATATCCCTCGTGTAATTATTTTTTAGATATTATAATTTATTTTTCATTATAAATATTTAATAGAAATGTTGCTTGAGAGGCCAAGACTAAAATTGATTGATTTATGCAAATAAATATTATTAAAAATTAATGTTTCTTTCTTTTGGAAACGATATGTGAAATAACATGTGAGTATTTTTGGATTATTTCTCTCAAAGAAATTGTTATGATGTTAAATAAAAGTGGTGGGAAAAAATAGAGGAAACTGACAATGGTCATAGTTGAAACTTTCAAAAATTCTCACAAAATTCTAGAGCAAGAGTGCCATAAAAAAAGAGCATAACTTGAGGGAAATGTTATGTTGGGTGGGAGGAAAATTATAGTTGGACTAAATTCTTTATTGGGTGAAAATATAGGAATAAGCACAGTTAAAGACAAAGGAGTGCTTATTTAGGAAAAGGGGAAGTTTTTTCCCATTTTGAAAAAGCTTGGGTAAAGCAAAAGAAAAGGTGGGAAAACCTTAAAAGTAGGATGATTGTGCAAAACTAAGTTGAGGAAGAAATAATATATAATAGTAATTGAAAACAATCAAGGGATATTGAGAGAGCATATAGGAAGAAAGGAGCATAAGCTTAGGGCTTGCTCAAAGTGCAATTCATTGGCTAGGAGGAAAGTGTCATTTCATATACTATTTCCAAGGGAATTCTTATTGGTTAGAAAAGTAGTCTATTGTGTTTAAGAAACTTTAATTCATGATTTTAGTAGTGGAATTGTTTCATTACATAGAGTGATGGAATCTATGCAAAATTAAATTGAATATTATATTGTTTTAATAGTGTTGTAAAATAAGATATTGCAATATTTCTAATGGTATATTTATTCAAATGATGTGATATATTAATACAACTAAATTAATTATAATTTAAAAATCAATATTATTATAAAATATTTGTGATTTTATGATAATTAATTTGTTGGGTATGTGTTATATTCTTTGCATGACTAAATCTATGTGTTATATGTTTCATTGTGTGAAGTGTGGCCAAATTCCATTGCATGGGATTTGGGGGTGATATTCCAAAAAACAATTTCAGGTGGAATTTCGCATAAATTCTATGGATGTTTTCAACACATGTTTTTTGGTTTTAGCAATTTTGTGGTAGTTGTTGGTTTATCCCATGGTCTTATAGCTTTGGTTAAGGAACTAAGGTTGTAATCTAATCTCTGGTAAATCAACTAGTGATTTTTGGATGTAATATATATATATATATATATATATATATATAGTTTTCTCAGTTTGGTATTCTAGGCTAAAATCTCTACGTTAATTTGTATGTCTAGGATTGCATCTTATATATATTACTAAAAATCTATTTGCGACAATCAACTATACAAGGTTAGTACCTAAGTTTAGTATTAGAGTAGTTTTGATTTCAAAGAGACACTTTTGTTGCCAAGGGATTAGGTCGAGACTTGGTAGACCATGTTCTAGTGGGACATTTACAAATTTGGTTCTTATGGTGAAATGGAATGGAGAGAAATTCAAATATAGAAGAGTTGTTGGTGGAAAATTATTAGTGAATCATTATGGATGGAGGTATTGCACCAACAATAATGTTGACAAAACTATGTTTTTGTCTCTTAAATTCAATATTATTGAATGATTCAGAAAAAGAAACGATGAAGCCATTGTGAAACATGTATGAGACTTTGTATTAGTTTATGTGAGTTGTGAAAAAATGTTCCTATGGAAAAAGTCATATAACCTAAGGATGAAGGATAGAGATTCCGTGGAAAAGCATATGAACACCTTCAATATTGTGGTAAGTTAGCTATTATATATTGACATTAAGATTTCATAAGAAGATAAATGCGTCATTTTATTGTATTTAATGTACTTATGGGATAGTCTAATTGTCCTCATAGCTAGTAATAAACCTGCTTTAAGTTTTGATGAAAAAGTCTCATTGGTGTAATCAGAGAAGATGACATGGAAAAACATGGAAATATGAACATAAATGTTTTTTGTGTATGAGGAAACTCCCACAATAAAAATAAAAAAAATTCACCAAACAAAATATCTAAATATAAAAAAAATATAAATCTCCAAAAAAATCCTTAAAAATATGTTGAAGATGTGGAAAATATATATATATATTAAAAACACTATAGATCCTAAATTGTTAATAAAAAAATAAAATAAAACTATGATCTTGCTTAAAAAAACCTCGTGAGGTATTTTGTACATAGATTTCTCATTTACACGTGTAAATGATGTGTATCGTACCTCCAATCCTACACAATTTGTTTTTATATACTTAATTCCGAGCATTTTCCATAGGCCTAACCACAAGAGTAATCATGGTGTGACAGATTTCCTTGTACCATACATGTTCAATTTTTTAATCTAACACTGCTTGTTCTAAGTCTTTTCATGATACCTGTCGGCCATAACACTTAGACTTAATTGATTAGCCACAAAGCTTCTTATGTACTAATTTTCGTAAATGCATATTTGTTTCATGGATGACTTTAACTATATCGTTGTGATGTTTATAACTCATCCCATCAGGTTATTATATTATTATCATGCTTATTTTAAATAGGTCCTAAGGTTCTATAATACCCCCTAAATTCATTTTATGACTTTTAATTTGATTACGTGTATGAAAATGCAAAGTGGGACAATTTATATGATGTGATAATGTAAATAGTTATGTGAATAAAAAATTAAAATAAAAAAGGTTTTTTTTAATGTGTGAAGATTCTTGAAAATATATTAAAAGTTATTATGTTAGATTGGACTCTTAACTTAAAAAAAAAAAGTTGAAATTGGTTATTCCAAAGAAGTGGCAGAACAAAAAAAAAAAAAATTCCTTAGCCATTGTTGGAATTATCTATGCATATCACCAGGAAAGTTCATGATTAGAAATAAATGTCATGAGGTGGAGCTAAATTAAGAGGTTTGTGACAGACAAACATAATTTGGATAAAAAAAAGGAAGGGGAGAGTGGGAGAGAAACAAAGTATCTATATCAATAAATTAGCAGATGTTGCTATTGGCCAAGAAGGTGTGAAAAATTAATGATTTATTGATTTTTTTTCTTTTGGATGAAAGGAGTCAAGCTTAACAAGAGTCATTACGAAGTGTGTTCCATGGTTGAGAGGAATCTGAAATGCTTTTTAACCTACTTTCACTGATCTCATAGATAAGTACATATGATTACCTAGTCAAATAATCTACATTAATTGCATCTATTTTGTAGTTTAGAACTATGAGTGATTTTAAGTAGGAAGTCACAATTTAAGTCCTGTTGTTTTCTTATATGTGTTTGAGTAGTGAATGGATGAAATTCTCTAACCTATTTGTAATTGAATTTATTTTTTATACATGTCACCATTGGAACAAAGTTGTTGCAACCTTGAGGCACTCAATAAAAGATATTGTTAAAGGCTTTCAAAAGAAACCATAACTAGAAAAACCATGATACCTAGTATAGAAGTTAGTATGAACATGAAAACTTAAATATAGGCTTTTGTATAACTATTGGAAAATAAACAACATTCTTGTTTAAATATATTGTTCTTTTAACATTTACAATAAAGTTCCAAATGTGCATGTATACATTTAATCCATATGCATATATGATACATGGTAGAGTTATATGACATAATAAATAGTATTCATAAGTAAAATAGTAGGAAAGTATGTTCACGTTAGTTGTTGCACGCCATTTTGAATAGTCCGCCCAGGTTGGAAGATACATAGCGTCAAGCCCTTGGGTCTTTTTCAAATAGCGTGAAGAGTAGCCCTCTTGGAGTCTTTTTTTTTTTTTAGATCTGGTCCTCCTAGAAGCAAGCCCAAGAGCCCTAGAAAAAGCCTTAATAGGGCCTAAGGGGAATTCTTCGTGGTCCCCCATCGTAGGATTCCTCCAAGTCCTAGCTTAATTAAGGGCTTATTAAACTAGAATAAGAATTCTTCGTGGTCCCCCATGGTAGGATTCCTCCAAGTCCTAGCTTAGTTGAGGGCTTATTAAACTAGAATAAGAATTCCCATTGTAGGATTCCTCCAAGTCCTAACTTAGTTGAGGGCTTGTTAAACTAGAATAATGGTTACAAAATTACTGGGAAGTACTTTTCATAACTATACATAAAATTGTTGTAAAATATATTTTGCATGCACACATGATAATTGAAAATAATAATAGCGTATTAAGCATTATAATAGATTTGATAAACATATTAAAATTCTAATTACATATTCATGAATTAGACAACGAAAAATATTAATATAAGGGTCTCCAAATCCTAATTGTATACATAACAATTTAGGATACATTTTTTAAAGGAAATGAATTGCATAGTTACACTTTTCTATAAAGAAGGAAGAAAATTTATTGATTGGCCTTACAATCTCATCTTTAAGTTATTTATTAGGGTAAAATAAACCCTTATTAGATAGATGAGTAGTATGGTCTTGCATTGTAAAAACGTTTGAGAAAAAAATGTAAATATTTATTCTTGAAAATGAAGGAGAATATACACTCTCCACCATGAAGGCACTGACCATGTAATCCATTTTAAAATCACAAAATGTGGAAAATAACATAAATGTGAACCCTCTATTCATAAATAAAACTTCTAGGAAAACAAATTATGTATGACAATTGGTCCTTAGCGCCATATACTTTTAATACATTCTCGAGAAATAACTCAACCAAAGAACTTAAAAATTCTAGCTACTTAAGGCCCTCTAAGTAAAAGCATACACCCTAGCATTTTTTATGCAAACGAGACATGTTGTAGCCGAATAATGGAATTTGTAACCTATAAGAGAAAAATATAAACTAACACATGTAGTTTTCGTGAAAAAAAGAGGAAAATTATGTGCATAGACTTTAGAAATACGATTTTGAAAAACCCATATAAGTTAAGTTCACCCACGAGGAAAGAAGAAGATTTTATCTTTAGTTAGCCCTGGAATTTTCTAAAAAAGTATCACGAGGAAAAGAAAAAAATTGATATGGGCGTCTAGAAAAACCTCTCCATGGTAATAAAAGAAAATTCCCCACATTAATACCATGTTATTGGAGAAAATAAAAAGCTTAAAAGAAAGCCCCTTTTTCAAAAAAAGGAGGTGAGGGTTGACATTAAAAGTTGGTTCTAAGGAATTTAGCTTTGCAAAAGACCGGGTTTAGCATGCACATTTAATTACAAATCAATAAGTATAGAATACAAAAAATTATTTGCTGAAAAACACTAGAAACCCTTACAATAGGTACAAATTATCATAAATGTAGAAAAAGAAGAAAAATGGTTGAGTGAAAAGTGTTGTATTAGGCTTGGCCGTTGGATTATGCATTGGCCTACAAATAATTTCTCCCTTCGCTTGACTTTCAAAGCTAGTCTAGTAAAAATACATTATGTAAAACATTAAAATTACAAGGGGAAAATCCCTAATTCTTCTATTTGATCTTAGGGTTGAAGAGCTTGCCTCTCAATGAAAGCCCAAGGAAAATGAAACTAACGTGGAATAAGTTAGAGGGGGCTAGTTAGTTACCCGAAACTACATTATACAATCTATATCATTGATTATACCAAGAAATCGCGACCGTCTATAGGGGGCACTTGAGCTGGACATGCGGGTCTATTTCTATATCATATTTTCACATGTATGCAAGTGCGACGAAGCCCTGGGGTACTAAAGGTTCACCAATTACGCATTTTTAAGCCACAAAAGAAACAAAATCATCTTATTTATATACATTTGTGTAATCATAGTTCAAACATGCTTGGTGGGCAAGGTTTATCACGATGTTAGGCATGCATTGTACAAAAAAAATGGTTGGCGTTATGGATATACCCAACCACGCAAACATAAACCATGATATATAACCCCACATTGAATTTATAAGTGGATAAAAAGTGTCATAATAAGAAAATATATTGCATACAGGAGTTGTTGCCCTTTCGCTAGGACTTGGATAAGGTTTTACTCCACATATGTTCAAGTAATATCATGTAATATTCCCAAATGGGAAAAGTAGGAATATAGTGCAAAATGCTGGAACAATATTGCAAATCATCATTTATAAAGTAAGAGGCGAATATGGAGACCTTTCATATGTTATTACAGCAGCAAAATGTACATAAGAAATGGGCCATAAGATGCATAACAGAAAATACAAGCCTCCAATGAACAAAATCCCTCAATAAGAGGTGTTGCAATCATGTAGAAATGATGGAACACCCTTACAACATTATTTTATTAGCTCTGTTGGAGAAAATGATTAAACATCGGATTTAGAGCTGATATGTGCCTCAAAAGTTAGATCTATATCAGATCCATGCACTATACAAGCTCCTTTAAAGAACCCCTCAAGGGTTTTCAACAAAACACCAAGTACAATATGTAGATCTAAGATCTACTAAAAAATACAGATCTAGAAAGTGTGGTTGATCTGATATGATCAATACAATAGCCTTGTCCAATAGATCTTCAAAGTGAAATGTAGATCCCCTTCACTAGAAAATCAGCTCTCCAAATGGTGTGTTAAACCACCCTGCAACTCCTCCTACAGAAATAACACAGATCTGGAAGTAAACTGCACTGTAGCGATCAAAATAAGGTTTGCATAATGCCAAGATATGAAAATGAGCTCAATGGCCTTCAATACTGTCCCCCCAATGGAAAGGAAACTTCCTCCACTAAAAATAAGCAATGATGTGTAGAAATTTGAATAATAGCTGAATTATTCACTGAGATTATCCTGATTACACACTATTTAAGCTTCATGCATAATACATAACCTCTTCTACAATTGATCATCAATTTGCGGAAATAGAAGCAGTCGCATGCGCACATTAAAACACAATCAAGCACACATATAACACGGTATGTAATGGGGAAAGCATACAGCTGAAAACCCCCAACTATCTGTATATTATAATGATAGAGAACATGTAACAATACATAGCACAAAGCTCTCACAGCTCTCAGCACTATCTCACATGCTACACACAAACTAGCACGGAAGATGAACAAGTCACAGGTTCAAATCTCCTCGACAAGTCTGCCTGCCTCTACTGCGCAATCCAAGATGAGAATGAATGAGATCCAAGTTCGAATCCCCTTGGCTTGTACTGCTCAATCTTCATTGGCAATCTCAATCAATGTGTGTGCAAATCTCATGCACAAGTATAGTCACAACTGATAGCCACACTCACCCTTTCACCCACCTCTAACACTGGTCTCCACTGAACTGTTCATGCATTGCAGTTAACTGATGTATTCTTTAGTTGATTTATAAGTTGATAATTAGTGAATTAATTAATAATTAATTCACACCACTCATCACTAGTGTATTAATCAGTTAGACTAAATACAACTAGTTCAACTAAGTTAAACTGAACACAACTCCATCAACTGTCTCATCAACTCCACCAAAATCTGCCACATGATTTCTAACTAAAGTCAACCATGCAATAGCTCAACTAACCCTTAGGAAAAGCATATTTCCTTCTGTCAGCTGCATGTGCCACATCCAAGCATCAAACTGAAGTGCTCCAAAAGGATAAGATAATGTTTATAGTCCAAATATTATTAAGGGCTAATAATATTCGACTGATCTATTTTTAGACTGGCAGTCTAAAAATAGACTCCGCCCAATGTCTAAAAATAGAGGTCCATATATTTTTACCAACTTGACCAATCATCCATAAATAGCATCCTGCAACTCATAGACCATGATCCATATGTCTAAAAATAGACATAGTCTAAAAATAGACATTGCGACAAAAAATCACCTGTGTGGCCCCCACCTAGTTTTGGTGATCACTTTCCAACTAGGATCAGGAAAGATGTTTCAGGATGCCTCCTTCACTGTTTCTTGTTGCAATCTTCAACAATCCCTCTCAACAAGAAAGGAATTTCTTTGCATGTGACATGCAACTCCATGCATTCGCCTTGCAAACTTCACAAGCGCCATGCAACTCCATGCATCTGCTCTGCAACTCTTCTGAAACTAAATAGGCTCCAAACAACTCAATCAATCTGATGCATATATCATCAAAGTCTTCGAATTTTTCTGGTACCAACTGCACATGTCATCAGGAACCACTGCGTTGTTGAACTCTTGCACCCATGCACTCTGCACTTGCTGTCAACTCTGATTCGCGCTCCAGTATCCGACACTGTCACTTTGATCTGCCTGCATCAATCCAACTAATCATGCTACTGCTGCGCTGTGGGCACCTTGTATCTAGGCTCAACTCATGAGATCCACACCATCTCATGAATCCTACCCAGAAATCTCTTCTTGGGATTAATCATGTATGTCGCCCCACCTCTCACTTGGTGGTATAACGGCATGCACTCCCTCTGCCCATCTGGCACGAAATTTCTTTGCATGAGTGGTTTCTCCCACTACATGATCCTCATCTTGTGGCTGCTCCACATCCCGAGGTTCACTCTTACCTGCATGCAAAACTTTCTCCCTCTCAAGCATCAATTGCATGTCTTTCTTGCAATTCCCAACAGTAGGAAGCTCCATAGACATCCCATCTACTTCAAGTCTGTAGAGATTCTTTGCTCGAATCCCAACCTTCTTGACTTGTCCTGTTGCCTTGTGCCGAAGGAAAACTTTTCCTTCACTGAAGACAACTTCATACCCTTTATCCTCTAACATTGCGACTAAGATCAAATTCTTCTTTAAACCTAGAACATGCACTACATCTTGTAAAAGAATGAGTTTACCTAACTCCCTCTGAAAGGTTATGGTACCAATGTCGGTCGCATTGTATCGTCCATTGTCGCCCAAATCAACATGCAACTGGAGATCTTTCTCCACCAAGTCACTGAAAAGATTCACATCTCCCGTCATGTGAAAGGAAGCGCCACTATCAAAATACCACCCCGATCCCAATGCACTAGACACCATGCATGCGATCAATGAGAAGTCTAGCTCAAATTGCAAGGCAAGAGCCTCACCAGCTGCAGCTCCAGCAGCCTGCTTCTCTTCTTCTTCTGTGGACAATTTGTGGCGTAATGCCCATGCTCGTGACAGTGAAAACACTTCACTTTGGACATGTCACGCTCTTTACCATATGCACCGGATTGAGAAGCATTCTTCTTGCCCTTCCCCTTCCTTGCTTTGGCAACCAAAGCGCAATCCTCTTCATCAGATGCCTTTGATGAAGATCCATCCCTGGTACTCCACCTTATCTCCTCTTGCACAAGATCCGACCAAAGTCGCCCCCATCCTGGCAATTTCTCCTGACCATTGACAGAATCCTGATAGGCATGCAAACTCTTCAGAAGACCAAGGAGAGCCAAGCTCACCAGTTCCTCATCATCCACACTAACTCCTACACTCCCAAGCTCATCCCTGCAGTGGACAAACTTTGTCAAGTATACCGGAATAGTGTCATTCTTCTCCATCTTTATTTTCCTGAGTTTATCCTTGAGCGCCAACTTCCTCTGGTCGCTCTTGCTTTTGAATAAATCTGTCAAGGCTTTCCACATCAAAAATGGAGAAGCCTTACCATGCAGGTTGGATACTATGTGATCCTTCACGCCCTCCAACAGAATCCTTCGACACCTTGTTGTCTTCTTTTTCCAAGCCTCAACTTGAGCAGCATCAGTAGGCTTTGTAACTTGATGACAGGTAATCCCGCCAAATACACAGGCGCCTCTTATACTTTGATAATTTCTCTTACAAATTCATTTTCAATGATACAAATTTCATGAACACAGACTTTGTTCAAATAACAACGATTGATCCCTAAATTATCTACCTTTGTCATCTTTCATATCCTTCAAGACTGCATATTCTGATTGTGTTAACACAGCTTTTCACTTTGTTCAACCCAGAACGCTATCATTCCTTCTAGATCCATTCCACGCTTGAATCGAATTCAATTTCATTCGTATGAATTTCCACTAGCATTCTTCTCCAGCACTTACACAAATTCATAATGCGCCCTCCAAGTTTGATCAACACTTCCATACTTCAATTTCTGCTATGTCAATTACAAAACTCAGATTTATATTCAAAAGCCAATTAATAACAACATACCTCCCATGAATTCAACAGCGCTTTCTCTTCTACCCAATTTCCACAGCGTTTTCTCTGCATTCGATTTTAAACGTCCACGTGTCGATTATCCCATTTTTCTAAGCCAGAACTTGTGCTTTAACGAGAATTAAACTGTTGTGAGATGTAAGTCGATCTCCCTCTTCCAGCAAACATGCCTTCAATTTAGTTTCATGCTGTATATCACAAAATTCCACCTTGATTTCTTTAACGCCTTCTTGCCAGATTGCAATTCTTCAGTGCTTATGATTTTACCAAGCAATTCCAGGTGTTAATTCACTATATAATGATCATAAACAGAAATCGAAACTACGAATCTTGTCTTCTCTGTTGTGAATCGATTGCACAGAAATCGATTCACCAATCCCATACAACGATGTCATTAAATTTTAAATGTGGTTTTGCCCATTCCATGCAATTCAACCAGTTTCATAAATTTCAAATGCCTTTCTTCAACATATGCAGAAAAAATCAATATAAATCGGTACTCAATTAAATCAAAGCTTGCAATATTTCAATACAAAATCACTCATCTTATCCAAGACTGGAAACACACTTTAATTTAGAATTTCTTACATAAATACACAACAATTAACATTGTTCATTATAGTTCTTTCAGCAACATAAACCAATCAATCGATATTGAATTCTTCTTATACACAACTCAGGAAGAAGGCATAAAATTCAGAAATCCAATGCTGTATTAATGCACAAAATTACTTACAAACTCATGTTTGGCCAGATATTCGAGATCTATGGCCCTTTACATCGCCCGAAGGCTCCCAAGTAGAAAACCCTCTCACTACTCACACTCTCACTTTCTCTACCCTCAATGCCTTTGAGGCTTGATGAATTTATACAATTTTAAAAATGATCTAATTTAATGCTCAATCCCCTTAATCACTCAACAAACCCCAAATATCTCAATACCCCTAAAATATCTCAACAAATCCTACTATCTAGAATCTTATCCCTTTATATCCTCAAATTCTCTCATATCATTTTTATTAATAAAATAATATTTACAAAATCCTCACTTTTCTAAATTATCTCCTATTTTATTAAAAAATACCAAATTAATTAATAAAATAACAAAAATGTCACAACCCCCTTATTTACATGAATAAAAATGAAAATTGGCCTTGATGCTCCTGCATCAGACTCCCAAGATTGAAATTTAACATGATTTCCTGATCATGTGTTCGGATCTGTGTATGCCTGGATCCCATATCTTGTGCTGCAACTTCCCACTTGTCACTGCTTCTATTGTTTGTCCTTTTCCAGGTTTCCACACTTTATGCTGCATCGCCCCACTAGCTATGCTTTCACAATCTTCTGTTGTCTTTGTCTTGTTGCTTCTCCTTTGTTTCACTGCTGCTGCTATCTTCCGGGATACTTTCACCTTCATCTGCCTCATCAGTTCAATTGCTCGGTCCAATATATTTCCTCCAGCATCTGCAATAAAACCTGTATTCACAAAACAATTGTTAGAATAAAAAACATAAGGCTCCAGTGCCCGTTCTGCTGCTGGCAACATTTCAGTATGCTGTTATGAAATTCCCTCATCCATCAGCACATCAGTAGGCTGATTTAATTCCTCTGTGAGACTATTAGTTAGTCCCTCGTCTACATCATCTGTCTGAAAAATGTTTCCCTGTTCTGTGTCTTTCAACAACTTTCCCTGAACATAGATCCTCTGCTTTTCCAACTCTCTCCTCTGAAGATCTAACTTCCTGTATAACTCAATAATCTCAACTGGAGTAGAACTCGGAATTTTTACACAACTTTCCATACCTTCACTTGCAGTTGACCAATCATCACTTTCCTTCTCTAAAAGGAATTCTCTACCAGAATTTACCTCAAGGATTTCATTCTCCCTTTGTGACAGTTCCATCAAACTGTTCACCACCTTCCGCACATCCTGCAGACATACATAAACTGTGAGAAAAATTGCAAGGCTTCATAGCCTCATCTGTTTCTCTCACCATCACCTCTTCAGATGCTTCTGAACTATCCCAATAGTTCATGAGATCTTCTCCACCGATCTCTTCACCCAGAATTTCGCCATTTTCTGGGCCACAAATGGAAACATTCCATTTTCAACTCAGCCTCTCTGAGTTCTTAACCACTCAGCATCTATTCGAGCTTCCTCAGCTCCTCCATCAACTGTATGTTTACCTGCTTTGTCCTTCTTGTGTGTAGCTTCTGCCACTTCAGCTTCCTTCTCATGGTCCAACCATGTGTCTGGTTCCTCACATTTTCCTGCAACAACTCCATTAACAATTCAAGGTGAATTGTTATCTCGGCCTTCTCCCGCTCGTACTCTTCATCAGATTTCTGAAAATGACTATCAACAGTCATCTTCCCTTCCTTTGTGAACTGCCTATGTTCACGTATGGACTTCATTTAAGCCACTTCTCAGCAATCCCTCACACTTACCATTCATCAAATTGCAATTTCTCCTCCTGCGCTTGGCTTCTCTTTATCTTGGGACCAATCCCTGTAACCTCTTGCTACAAATTGCTGCAAACAACACCTTAGCATATACAAAATGCATCTAAAAAAATTTGCCCAAATAAAATTTCAATTCCGGGCAATTTCATACAATTTCATAAACTTCAATGTACCAGTCCAATAAGTCCAAATGACGTAGGTAACCCTGTTTAACCAGAATCTTCCTTAAGACTACGTGCATATAATAATGCGTTTCAAACAATTGCCCAAAAATTCTCCATTCATTTAAACTCACACTTCAATGGCCTTTGGAAACCAAAACACACTCTCAATCATCATCTATACGACTCTTCATTAACATTTATTGATGCAAAGGTTTCTCTTCAACCTCATATGATGGCCACTCTCCTTTCTCCATATGGCAATTCAATTCATATTCAGTCAACCTAAGTAATACATAGTCTTTAATTCAATGTTCATGGAATATTTTAAACAAATCTTTGACTTAGCAGAAATTTCGGGTTCCCAATTCCAATATACATATATGCCCTTTAAAACTTTAACTGAGGTTGAAATTTACAATCGCCACCAGTGCATATGGGATTATGAGTTCCACATACACTAACCTCCACGGTTTAGTCAACATACAATTCCTTCTATTTAAAGTCGAAAATAAAGCCCATATAAACTGAAATCCGTACCTGCTTACGCAGCTGAAAGACCATTGCATCAATTATCGTATTGACTGCACGTTTAATATACTTTTTAATGGTTCCACTAACAAACTGCGCCTTGGAACGCATTTACCGTCCATTCTTGA
This sequence comes from Pinus albicaulis, assembly GCA_034641835.2. NCBI lineage: Eukaryota > Viridiplantae > Streptophyta > Pinopsida > Pinales > Pinaceae > Pinus > Pinus albicaulis. Next base: position 1,169,789,903 of record CM076577.1, read on the forward strand.
CTTAGGATTTCGCCCAATTCTTCCATCTCGAATTGTATACACTCTGTCTTCAACAGGTCACAACCAAACCAAGTTACTTCACGGATTCTACAATCCGATTTCACCATAAAACCGCTATGCTATTCTTATGACAAACCTTATTTTCGTTCTACATTTAAGTCAGATTTCCTCATCGTGTGTCACGATGACTTTTCATTTCTTCAAACCACTCCAACTTTTCTGTTCTCAGTCTTCCAGTCGATAGAACGACGGCCCTCCTCATCGACTCCTTGTACCATACAAATCATTATCAATTTATATAGATCGAATTCCCTTTCCAGCTCGGGTCCTCTTCAATCTGCTCCAGTATTTATTACCAATTTCTTTTTGCGTTTATAATTATCAGGCTCTGACTGAATTGAACAACAGAAGGTTGCTCGGATTTGAATTTAAAACCTCGACTCAACACCAGTGCTTCATTCCGCCTTTACGCTACACGTGGACTTGGCAATTTATCACAATTCTGTTCCAACTTCTTACACGCAGAATAATTACACAGAACTTTCAATCGAACCTTCAGTCGATTGATAATCAAACTGGGTTTTAAAACAACATTACCCTCTGTAATCTGCGCCAGTGTTTGGGCAATTGCATAGTTTGCATATGAGACACGTACTGTAAAAAATCAATTTACACAGTAGTTACTCCTACGTACACTCCACCCACTGCGTAACTCAATTTCCACTGAATTGTTTATTAATTCTTCTCCACGTGGATGTCGACCACAAACTGCACCAATCGTTTCACTTTTTGATATGCTTAAAATAAACAGCGTTCAAAAACGAACTCTGCGCCCTTTATGGATGTCAGTCATTCAAGATTACAAAATATCAATTAGAATTCACAGAGAATGTAGACTCAGATTGACATTCAACAATAAATCAATCACTCTGCAAACAGAGGTTTAAACTATCGACTAATCCATCACTTCACTCTTACTAGAACCTAAAAACATCGAATTTCATTTACCTCGTTGTCTACATATTTAATTCAAATGTGCATTATCACACCAGGTATCTTCCCGCTCTAATACCAAAATGATGACAGGTAATCCCGCCAAATACACAGGCGCCTTTTATACTTTGATAATTGCTCTTACACATTCATTTTCAATGATACAAATTTCATGAACACAGACTTTTTTCAAATAACAATGATTGATCCCTGAATTATCTTACCTTTGTCATCTTCCGCATCCTTCAAGACTGCATATTCTGATTGCATTAACACGGCTTTTCACTTTGTTCAACCCAGAACGCTATCCTTCCTTCTAGCTCGATTCCACGCTTGAATCGAATTCAATTTCATTCGTATGAATTTCCACCAGCATTCTTCTCCAGCACTTACACAAATTCATAATGCGCCCTCCAAGTTTGATCAACACTTCCATACTTCAATTTCTGCTATGTCAATTACAAAACTCAAATTTATATTCAAAAGCCAATTAATAACAACATACCTCCCATGAATTCAACAACGCTTTCTCTTCTACCCAATTTCCACAGTGTTTTCTCTGCATTCGATTTTAAACATCCACGTGTCGATTATCCCATTTTTCTAAGCCAGAACTTGCGCTTTAACGAGAATTAAACTGCTGTGAGATGTAAGTCGATCTCCCTCTTCCAGAAAACATGCCTTCAATTTAGTTTCATGCTGTATATCACACAATTCCACCTTGATTTCTTTAACGCCTTCTTGCCAGATTGAAATTCTTCAGTGCTTACGATTTTACCAAGCAATTCCAGGTGTTAATTCACTGTATAATGATCATAAACAGAAATCGAAACTACGAATCCTGTCTACTCTGTTGTGAATCGATTGCACAGAAATCGATTCACCAATCCCATACAACGCTGTCATTTAATTTTAAATGCGGTTTTGCCCATTCCATGCAATTCAACCAGTTTCATAAATTTCAAATGCCTTTCTTCAACATATGCAGAAAAAATCAATATAAATCGGTACTCAATTAAATCAAAGCTTGCAATCTTTCAATACAAAATCACTCATCTTATCCAAGACTGGAAATGCACTTTAATTTAGAATTTCTTACATAAATACACAGCAATTAACATTGTTCATTATAGTTCTTTCAGCAACATAAACCAATCAATCGATATTGAATTATTCTTATACACAACTCAGGAAGAAGGCATAAACTTCATAAATCCAATGTTGTATTAAGGCACAAAATTACTTACAAACTCATGTTTGGCCAGATATTCGAGATCTATGGCCCTTTACATCACCCGAAGGCTCCCAAGTAGAAAACCCTCTCACTACTCACACTCTCACTTTCTCTACCCTCAATGCCTTTGAGGCTTGATGAATTTATACAATTTTAAAAATGATCTAATTTAACGCTCAATCCCCTTAATCACTCAACAAACCCCAAATATCTCAATACCCCTAAAATATATCAACAAATCCTACTATCTAGAATCTTATCCCTTTATATCCTCAAATTCTCTCATATCCTTTTTATTAATAAAAGAATATTTACAAAATCCTCACTTTTCTAAATTATCTCCTATTTTATTAAAAAATACCAAATTAATTAATAAAATAATAAAAATGTCACACCCCCCTTATTTACATGAATAAAAATGAAAATTGGCCTTGATGCTCCTGCATCAGAACTTCAACATCTATGAACTCCTTCAACCCATTATCATCTAACACCGCCTCCATCCTATCTCTCCATGCAATATAATTCAAGCTGCCTTCAAGATCATACTCCAATCACAATCCTTGATAAGACATTTTGACTTCGACACCAGGAAAACTCTTCTACAAATTCGAATTCCACCAGCTCAAAACTCAACTGCTTCCGATCTGTGAGAACAAAGTATTTCTAGCACAGAGATCAACTGTAGGGGAATTTACTGGATATATCACCTTTCAGAGAAAGGATGGATCCAGAGGCTACCTGGCCCACTTATAGACTCTGTCTACCGAAATAAATTGTAATCATTGTGATAGATCCGATGATCAATTTCGCTTTGATACCATGTAGAAATTTGAATAATAGCTGAATTATTCACCGAGATTATTCTGATTACACACTATTTAAGCTTCATGCATAATACATTACCTCTTCTACAATTGATCATCAATTTGCGGAAATAGAATCAGTCACATGCGCACATTAAAACATAATCAAGCACACATATAACACAGTATGTAATGGGGAAAGCATACAACTGAAAACCCCCAACTATCTGTATATTATAATGATTGTTACACAGCAATTTGTCACCGTCCCTACCATTCCCCGTCCCGCACAATGGAGGACCCATAATGTGACCTGTGAACACTGTCATGCACTGAAAACATCATCATTGCATCCCTCTGAGTATGAGCTTCATTTCCTCTTGAGACATCTCCTTGCAAAATCCATGAAAAACAGCTCTTTTTGCATTGGCGCGGGTAGACAGTTCAGTGCTCGCGCCAATCAGGGAAATCCTGTAAAGAGGTCGCGCCACTTGGCGCTCTGTCATAGAGCAGCAATCGCGCCACCCATTTTAGGGACTGTTTTTTAAATATGGATGGCGGAAGTTGAGTTCAAACAAACTCACAACCACTGCCTATCTTGAGTTGGGAGGTTTGGCTACGGGAGTTCTATGGAAGGAAGTAGTTTTGCCACCTTCTATGGAACCTTCCTTGTTGATAGGGCCCATCCCATAATAATAGGGATCCCAACTCCCTCCTTCCCCATCTATAAAAGCTTGCTCAGATCCATGGCAAGCTAGTCTTGAAGTGCTGAAGCTTTGCATCTCCCTATTCCCAAGTGCCTTTGTGCTGTAAAGAATCCCTTCTTCCCCTTAAGGCCCATTCAAGCGAGGAGACCATTGTTACGAGACTCTGGAGAGGTTTCCCTTTCCTTGGCGAGCTTTGCGAGACGTGGACGACCGGAGACCCGTTCGAAGGAAGCTGCGACGTCAGAACTTGGTTGTAATTTCTATTCGTTTATCATTTTAATAGATGACTATGATTATGGTTCCACTCCTTTTTCCATCATGTTAATGCGAGTAATATCTTTTCTGACCGATGTTTAGTTACGTATGCCGGTTCCTATGCATGTATCTGTTCGTTTCTTCTGTGTGCAGGTGTTCATCCACGGAGATCGTGGAAGGATTGTGATCTGCCAGGGCTGAAGGACGGGGGCATCTTCTTCTTCAGATCTAGCGTTGGAATCCAGGTAGGCTCTTATCCCAAGTCTTTCATTTCGTAACTAGGAGCTTACGTCATAGCATTGATTGTTTGTTGCTAGACCCCTGCTGGGCTAGTAGGGATCGCCTCTGTCCGCAGAGGGGATTTACCTCCTCAACAAATTGGCGACTCCGCTGGGGATCTTCCGGTTTTCCTTGTCCCGTTTATGATTGGTTCGCTTTGATTGTTTCTCCTTGCTTGATGAACCTTCTGGGTTGGATTCTTTCATTATTTTAGCCTCTTGGTTTGCTTAGCTTGTGTTGGTCTCTTTTCAGATTAGCTTGTTTTTTAATTTTCATTGAGGAACTCGACTGGCGCGGGTTTTTACCTGACAGTCGCGCCACTTGGCGCGTGTTGCATTTGTCTGTCTCGCGCCACTCGGCCTCTGGCGCTAGTTTCAAGGCCACAGTCGCGCCACCCCTGTGACTTTTTTGAGTTTCTTCAATTTTTGGCTTTCTGAGTTTGATCAAAGATTTCTTTCTTCTTGATTTCGATTGTTTGAGTGCATTGAGTCTTGTTTGACCGGAATTCACCGCTATCCTTTGGTTGTTTGCCTCTGTCTATCGGTTTCACGATTTGAGCCCTAGGGCATCTAGTGGCATAGTGAATCGAGCCCTCCTTGGGAGTTTTGGTGCCTTGATTGTCCTTTCAACTTGTTGATTGATTCTCCACGCTCTCCTAGCAGTCTTTGATTGTTTTGTTGCGTCTTTTGAGTGATTGTTCATTCTTTCATTCAGAATTCGTTTGCCCTTGCTTTGGACCCAGATCACACGGTCCATTGGGTGTTTTCGAGTCTTTCTTCGATTTGAGAGACTTCGGGTCGATTTAGAGATTTGGTTGCTTGCTTGGTTGAGTGAATGTTGTTTGCTTCGCTCTCTTAGTTATCATTTCTCCAATTGTTCCTTTTGTTTTCAGTGCACATTAGCCATTAAACATTGAAAATCAAAAAAATATATAGTCTCTTTTGTTTTTTTTAATTAGTGCAAATTGTCATCTTTTCCGTATTACTAGTGATTAGTGTTTGAATGAAAAGTGTGCAATTGCATTAGTTGCATTAGAGACATTCTTGTTTGTATTACGTTCATTTCGTTTGTATAAAAGCTCTCAACTCTCATTTAACTAGTTTTCATCGAACGAAATGTTGCATCGTGGCATATAGCTTGCATTTAGGAGACACTACATACGATAAGGCCTGGAAATTGAAACTTAATTGAAGATCAACTGTAAAATTTATTCAATTAACCTAAGGCAGCATTGGAACTTAACGAAACATATTTAGAAGGTCTAGGCTAGAGACGTGTTCCGGCGTCGTTAAACCTAGCAGCTGTCGTTCGCCTGTTGGCTTTAGACAGCGCTAGTACGGACTTGCGCTCCCGTACCGTCGCGTATATAAAGGGAGACCCCTCTAGGTTTTCAATCCTTTATCCACAGGAAGCCGAGTCTGCCGCCCTATACCCGTGATACACCGAACACAGCATTCGGGGAGACTACCTGCACGTACGGAAAGTCCTTGGTCGATTTCTGTTTCATTTTTTGAAACCAAGGTGTATATTGCAGTTCACGGATATTTGGTACACCCTTTGTGCCTAGTTTTTCTTGAGCAGTCATTTGGTCTTTTCTGACTCCCTAAACTTGAAAAGACCGTCAAGTGCTTGTCCTTTCACGCTTATGTCAACTCTGAAAGAGATAGAGTCATCTTTTTATCGTTTATCGACTCTTGAAACATGAAACGGTAGAATTTCTTACTTTCCAATGTGGTAAAATTGATCGCCCACGATTTCACACCTATTTAGACATTGCTTGTTGACCGTTTGATCGTGTGTCTTATCTCATTTTCAGCCCGTGTGTGCTTTTGATTTTGATGGCAACCTTTTCAGAGTTTACCAACCAAGGAATCCCCTCAGAAGGGAATCCTGGTCATTTTCCTCCTTTTGGAAATGTTGGTGCTCCTTACATGGCGACGTTGTCCCTTCCTGGGTTAACTGTTGGGTTGCCCGTTTGGTTGTTCTCAACCTCTGTTGTCCCGAATGTCTCCGTTACTGGTCAATCAGTTCCTCCACCCGAACCACATCATGTTGATTCTAAGGTGGACCTCTCCCCTTCTTCGCCTGTTTCTGAGTCCTCCTCCTCCTCTTCGCCTGGTGAAAGTCTGGATTCGAGTAACCAGGTGGCTAGGAAGAAGAAGAGAAAGACAAAGAAGAAGAAGTCCGATAAGCGAGAGGCTAAATGTACAGCTACTGTCCCTAAGGAATCTCCTCTTGATAGTCCTTCCAACCCTCCTCGAAAAGTCAAGTTCCCGTGCATGTTGTGCACGGGAGACCATTTGCTTCGAGACTGCCCTGGCATTCCCAAGGTGCTCGCAAACATGGTCCGACCCGCCGACCGCCGCTGCTCTCACTTCCGGGAGCCAGTTGTGTACGGATTCATCCGTGCATCGACAAGACTCAAGAAGCAGGTAAGATCACCAATCCCTCGCAAATTGTGTGAAGGGACACCATGTCATCACCCTTGTCCTTATGATGAAGTTGCCAGCCTGGACAGTCCTACGGTTCTACACCGCGCCTTCCACCTGGTTATAATCGGCTTTCTGTGAGTCCTCTACCAGCCGATCCTATGGTTGGTCAAGAGTCATCCTTGGTCGATCCCACTCCCCCAGAAATTCAAATTCACGAATCCGGCCCTGACCAACCATTGGTCGTAGGATCGGTTGAACTGGCCCCGTCCGCGGTGCACCAGGTCTTTTCTGCCGAGAGTGGATCCCACACTCCTCATGTCCTTCTGGTTTCTTCAGATTCGTCAGACTTGGAGAAAGATTCTCCTGTCCCCGGGCTTCAAGAAGCCGCTCCTCCGCCTCCCATGATGGAGGCTCCAGAGGATATTCCTCCCGCCTTCGAGATGGAGGTCATGGAGGAGGCTTCTGCTTCCGTAACATCAGGGGAAGACCTTCGCATTTCGATGGTAGCTCCTCCGAGTAGTTTGGTCGCTTCCTTTGATTGGAATCGATTTGCAGGATTTCGCCTTCCGTCTTATGTGCCTTTCGAGATCACAATACAGGCTCTTGGTCTGGTTGTACCCAGTACCATTATAGACGAAGGTGCGTCTGTTAGTATTCTGTCTTCAACTACCTGGCAAGCTTTCGGTTCGCCACCGCTTGCGCCTGTTACGCAGAATCTGTTGACATTCAATAGAAGGACCAGTCAACCATTGGGGATCCTTCCAAGGTTACCAATTACTTTGGGAGGGAAAACCGTCCATATGGATGTGATGGTCGTTCCAGGCCCCTTGGATTTTCATCTGCTCATGGGGCGCGATTACACCTATGCCATGGGAGCGCTTGTCTCCTCCCTTTTTCGTGTGGCCTGTTTTCCACATGAAGGACGGATTGTGACCATTGATCAGCTGTCGTTCTTTGGTCCCAATGTAGCATCTGGTCCGCCATCACCCCCTCCTGATTTTTATCCACCCGTTGTATCTGCTCCACCGCAGGTCAACTATGTGGCTACATACCCCGTGCCTGTGCTCAGTGATGATGCCGTAGTGCATAATGTGCTGGGGGCATTGGGTCCTGACTTCCAGGATGTTTCCCTTCCATCAGGAGCGGAACTCTTGGGAGCGCTGCCTTCTTGTTCATTTTGATGTAAGTCGGTTAGAGCATGGTTTCCTCCCCGGGTCAAGCTCTTTAAAAAATGAAACTAGGATCTTGGAGCATGGTTCCTCCACTTGTGTCAAGCTCCTAAAAACAATGAAACAAGCTGTTCGAGGATAGTTCTTTTAAGTGTGTCAACCTCGTTAAAATAATGAAACACAAGCATATTCAATTCGAGTTTTGTCAGTTTCAGCTCAAATCTCGTGTGTCTTCAATCTTCACTCCATTTTCAATCGAGTGAAGCTTGGGGGGCATGTGCCTCGATTTGAGACAACATGCTGGGGGGCATGCCCGTCTTTCTTATTATCAAGCATAGTTTGTTTTTTAAGCTTGCGTAAAAATAAAACTCGTTTCAAGCATAGTTTGCATATGTGTGTGTTCATGTGTGCTTTTAAGCTTGCGTAAAAATGAAATGTGTGATTAAATGCATTGTGTGAATACATTTCGCATTGGGTCGTTTGTTATGTAACTGATACATTAGATTACATCTGTATTAGACATTTGCATGACATATAGAAATCATCATCACATGTAAAGAAGACTCATCCAGAAATAGATATGCATATATAGATATCGAAATGTTTACATAGAAGTGTGTCACATAAAACTCAAAAATATACATAAGTGTCTTAATACATCCGGAGACACTGAGTCTCTCAAAAAATAGGTGTGGCTAAATCCTAAAGACTAATCAGCATGGTGCTCATGATAGCACGTTACTGCACGCACTAGCCGCCTCAGGATTCGGTGGAGCCGATTTGGGACTCCCACCGTATGGCGCTGGTACTCCATCGGTACATCTGACAGTCGGGCATAGTCTGGGATCCCATGGACGATCCCCTCAAGGTTCTGAACCAGTGCCCCTCCTCCGGCACCTTCCCCCTGGATCTCAGGGGCGAGCTGTGTCCTCCGGAAGATAGGAGACATCCCGGCTGGTCTCTCAGGTCCTACATCTGCATGCATGTATATTTGTGTTAAGACAACCGTGTATTAACAAAAAATCATATAAACATAAAATCAAAAATATGAGGTCTTACCCAGCTCTTCGTCCCAGTGGTCTCCTTCTGGTAGCGGAAGATCCGGGTCCCCTGTAAAGTCAGTTCCCGCATAAGGCCAATCTTCCACAACGATCAGTTGGCGCCGTATCCATCTGAAGAACTCGGGCTTCCAGGACATCTGTTGCCCGCCTCCAGATCTGGGCATCAGTGCTGCCCAGCGAGCCATTCTCGGCTCTCGTGGTACCGGACTCGCCACATGGGCCTCTTGGCCCTGGAAGGTTGGTATGCGTTCCAGAATGAACGACACCAAGATGGAACCATACCCAAACTGCTTCAGTTTGCCCTTTTTGCACTTTGTGAGATGCCTTTTCATGTTAATGGTGACAGCTGTTGCCCAGTCATACAGTCGGGGACCCATGCATTCTGAGGCCAGTAAGAGTTGAGTCTTTGTAGCCTCGTGTGGTGCCTGCGATCCAGCAGCCCGCGTAATGGTGTGGAGTACAACTCTCAGTGCTAGGTCGGGGATGGTCGAGATGTACACCTTCTTACTCCCTGTTCCTGTTTGTGCCCCACGGCACACCCGCGCCATTACTTCTTCCATCTTCTCCCCTGATGGTCTGCTTCCAGTCAGTACAGGGATTGGACCCCTGCGGGATAATCCGGTAACAAAGTAAATGTCGGTGACCTCCAATTCCAACACCTGGTCTCGTATTCTGAATACCTGGTCATTTTCATCCCAGAGGTTGATCAAATATTGGAGGAGCTCAGGCTGAGCTCGTCAGCATGGCGTGAGGAAGAATTTCTTTAAGCCACAGTCCCTTAGAGCATTCATGCAATTCTCATTTTGCATGGCCTCTTCGTCCTCATCTCCGTGTTCCCGTTCCTTCCATTCAATTACCATTCTGACTGTTTATCTGCATTCACATGGTTCAAAGCCCTTAATTAGATCTTCTGTGAGCTTAAAAATTCAAGAAATTTGGCATAAATAGAGGATTTTTAGGCGGAAATTTGGGTTGCGCCGCTGGCGCGACTGTTTTACTGACAGTCGCGCCACGTGGCGCGGGCCCTTTGATAAAAAGAGCTCAGTGGCACGGGTCCGTGCCCGATACCCGCGCCACTTGGGCCGGCCCTAAAAATTCAAGAGTGCCCTTACAGAGCTGATTTCTAAGGGAAATTCATTAAAAAATGCATGGAAAGAAAGAGAAAAGGAGCGCCTCTTACCTGTCACAGACGAGACGCTGAATGGTTGCCTGGATCGGTCGCAATCGCCGTCAGAAGATTCTGCTCCAAATGGACCATTGCTATTCTCCACAAGGTAAATAGTAAAAAGTAATTTCATTTTTTACCATTGGACATATTTATAACTTTTCGACGTTAAAATGTGTTTTAAAGTTATTTCTTGTCAAATATTTGCATGTATTATGTCGAAAATGGATTTTACGCTTGTTGGGTATGTGCAGTGACAGGTTTTTGCGACTTAGAAGGTGGAAACGAGTTGTATTTTATACTTTTTCGGACTCGGTAAATACACGAAAAAGTCACTCCGGAGTCATCTTTCAGCTCTTTTCTGACTCTCTAAATATGAAAAGATCGCCGAGGCCCTTGTCGTTTCGATCTCGTTAAAATGGACACGAATCGACATTCACCCAGGATAAGTTTAACCCTTTTTCGGGCTGGGCTGGATCGATTACGAAAAAGGAATACCCTAGCCTATCGCGACTAGGAGGTTTTCCCGGATATTGTTTTCTACCTTTTCGGATCTGGGGAACTATTTACGAAAAAGGACCTGTGGAGTTTTCTTTTCAGCTGTCTTTTCAAACTCTCTAAACATGAAAAGACGCCGAGTTCTTCCTTTGTCAGACTCGTTAAACCCTGATGACATTGGATTCCGTCGCAATGACGTTCTCCGAGTTTCTCCTTCCTAGGACTCGTTAAATGCACTAGGATGGATTCGCCCGAAAGGCGGACTTATATCACAAGCATATGCTATCCCCTTCAAGCTTGTTATCAAAAATAATTGGGGTACTCGCCAGAAATGGTGGGGGAAAATGGAACCATCGTCGTTGTCGTCGGCAGTATGTCGCTCTTCAACATGGCACTTGTCTGCATTCGTGTCGGGTTTGGGACATCTCATCTCGTTGCTTCACTTTGCTTCCATGGGTTTGGGTAATCTCTTTTGACCTCTCATCTGTTCACTGCCTCGTCGCCATGACCTTTGATCCGTTGATGTCAAATACTGCCAAGTCCATTGTCGTGCCGTTTATATGTTCAAGAGAAGTTGGCCTCTGCGAATATCAACCTTCCTCTGTTTCTCATATGATCCTGATTCACAACAAAAACATTATGTTCCTCTGTCTCGTGTCGATGATGTGGGAATCATTATGGCCCACCTTCGATCAAGGTCACTTCCTGTCGACTTCAACTCATTATCCAGGAAGTTGGTCTAGAGACTCCTGATGGTACCTTGGAGCCTGCATGCCTTAATGGCAGGTTCGTCGCATTCGACACGAGGTTTTCATTATTGGCCTCCGATCGGATGATTCTGCGGGTGTTCGACGTCAGCTCATTTATTCACACGCCGTAGATTGTACCTGTAGTACCTTGAGGACCATCGTCATTATTGGTGGTTTCTCTCGCGTCTGTTAACAGCTTTCATCATTGGCTGGTAATCAGACGATGTTCTTGCATGTTCGACTTCAGCTCACATATTCGCATGCTTGAACTTGTACTTTGTTTGGGTCGAGATGGAGCGCAAGACCCTGGATTGTGTCCGTTGTAATCCAGGCTGCGATTGTGGATTATTATCATTATGTACATGACTCACTGATTGGATGGCTGCGACCATACCTGAGTCTATTTGTTTGATCTTAGTTGGATGGCTGCGCCCATACCCTGGATCCAGATTATAGCATACTCTGTTCGGATGGCTGCGTCCATACCATATATATACATCATGTACTTGAGATATCAGTTGTATCTTTCTGTGCAGGTTTTCCGACGGCGGGCCTTCAGTTGGACATGTTCTCGTAAAGCATTTCACCCCTCTCTCTCTCGGGCCTCATGCTTTAGGGGGCATCTCTTACACAGTAATTTGTCACCGTCCCTACCATTCCCCGTCCCGCACAATGGAGGACCCATTATGTGACCTGTGAACACTGTCATGCCTTGAAAACATCATCAATGCATCCCTCTGAGTATGAGCTTCATTTCCCCTTGAGACATCTCCTTGCAAAATCCATGAAAAACAGCTATTTTTGCATTGGCGCGGGTAGACAGTTCAGTGCTCGCGCCAATCAGGGAAATCCTGTAAAGAGGTCGCGCCACTTGGCGCTCTGTCATAGAGCAGCAATCGCGCCACCCATTTTAGGGACTGTTTTTTAAATATGGATGGCGGAAGTTGAGTTCAAACAAACTCACAACCATTGCCTATCTTGAGTTGGGAGCTTTGGCTGCGGGAGTTCTATGGAAGGGAAGTGGTTTTGCCACCTTCTATGGAACCTTCCTTGTTGATAGGGCCAATCCCATAATAATAGGGATCCCAACTCCCTCCTTCCCCATCTATAAAAGCTTGTTCAGATCCATGGCAAGCTAGTCTTGAAGTGCCGAAGCTTTGCATCTCCCTATTCCCAAGTGCCTTTGTGCTGTAAAGAATCCCTTCTTTCCCTTAAGGCCCATTCAAGCGAGGAGACCATTGTTACGAGACTCTGGAGAGGTTTCCCTTTCCTTGGCGAGCTTTACGAGACGTGGACAACCGGAGACCCGTACGAAGGAGGCTGCGACGTCAGAACTCGGTTGTAACTTCTATTCGTTTATCACTTTAATAGATGACTATGATTATGGTTCCACTCCCTTTGCAATCATGTTAATGCGAGTAATATCTTTTCTGACCGATATTTAGTTACGTATGCTGGTTCCTATGCATGTATCTGTTCGTCTCTTCTGTGTGCAGGTCTTCGTCCACGGAGATCGTGGAAGGATTGTGATCTGCCAGGGCTGAAGGACGGGGGCATCTTCTTCTTCAGATCTAGCGTTGGAATCCAGGTAGGCTCTTATCCCAAGTCTTTCATCTCGTAACTAGGAGCTTGCGTCATAGCATTGTTTGTTTGTTGCTAGACCCCTGCTGGGCTAGTAGGGATCGCCTCTGTCCGCAGAGGGGATTTACCTCCTCAACAAATTGGCGACTCCGCTGGGGATCGTCCGGCTTTCCTTGTCCCGTTTATGATTGGTTCGCTTTGATTGTTTCTCCTTGCTTGATGAACCTTCTGGGTTGGATTCTTTCATTATTTTAGCCTCTTGGTTTGCTTAGCTTGTGTTGGTCTCTTTTCAGATTAGCTTGTTTTTTAATTTTCATTTAAGAACTCGACCAAGTGCGGTTTTTACCCTGGCTAGCTGCCACGTATGTTGTACGTATCTGCTCACTTGGCGGGCGCTAGTTTCATGTTGGCCACGCGCCACCCCTGTGACTTTTTGAGTTTTTTCATTTTTTAGCTTTCTGAGCTTGACCAGTACTTTTCTTCTTGATTTCCTGATTGTTTGAGTGTGTTGGAGTCTTGTTTGACTGGAATTCACCGCTATCCTTTGGTTGTTTGCCTCTGTCTATCGGTTTCACGATTTGAGCCCTAGGGCATCTAGTGGCATAGTGAATCGAGCCCTCCTTGGGAGTTTTGGTGTCTTGATTGTCCTGTCAACTTGTTGTTTGATTCTCCACGCCCTCTTAGCAGTCTTTGATTGTTTTGTTGCATCTTTTGAGTGATTGTTCATTCTTTCATTCAGAATTCGTTTGCACTTGCTTTGGACCCAGATCACACGGTCCATTGGGTGTTTTCGAGTCTTTCTTCGATTTGAGAGACTTTGGGTCGATTTAGAGATTTGGTTGCTTGCTTTGTTGAGTGAATATTGTTTGCTTCGCTCTCTTAGTTATCATTTCTCCAATTGTTCCTTTTGTTTTCAGTGCACATTAGCCATTAAACATTGAAAATCAAAAAAAATATATAGTCTCTTTTGTTTTTTTTTAATTAGTGCAAATTGTCATCTTTTCCGTATTACTAGTGATTAGTGTTTGAATGAAAAGTGTGCAATTGCATTAGTTGCATTAGAGACATTCTTGTTTGTATTCCGTTCTTTTCGTTTGTATAAAAGCTCTCAACTCTCATTTAACTAGTTTTCATCGAACGAAATGTTGCATCGTGGCATATAGCTTGCATTTAGGAGACACTACATACGATAGGGCCTGGAAATTGAAACTTAATTGAAGATCAACTATAAAATTTATTCAATTAACCTAAGGCAACATCGGAACTTAACGCAACATATTTAGAAGGTCTAGGCTAGAGACGTGTTCCGGCGTCGTTAAACCTAGCAGCTGTCGTTCGCCTGTTGGCTTTAGACAGCACTAGCACGGACTTGCGCTCCCCGTACCGTCACGTATATAAAGGGAGACCCCTATAGGTTTTCAATCCTTTATCCACAGGAAGCCGAGTCTGCCGCCCTATACCCGTGATACACCGAACACAGCATTCGGGGAGACTACCTGCACGTACGGAAAGTCCTTGGTCGATTTCTGTTTCATTTTTGAAACCAAGGTGTATATTGCAGTTCACGGATATTTGGTACACCCTTCGTGCCTAGTTTTTCCTGAGCAGTCATTTGGTCTTTTCTGACTCCCTAAACTTGAAAAGACCGTCAAGCGCTTGTCCTTTCACGCTTGTATCAACTCTGAAAGAGATAGAGTCATCTTTTTATCGTTTCTCGACTCTTAAAACATGAAACGGTAGAATTTCTTATTTTCCAATGTGGTAAAATCAATTGCCCACGATTACACACCCGTTTAGACATTGCTTGTTGACTGTTTGATCGTGTGTCTTAACTCATTTTCAGCCCGTGTGTGGTTTTGAGTTTGATGGCAACTTTTTCAGAGTTTACCAACCAAGGAATCCCCTCAGAAGGGAATCCTGGTCATTTTCCTCCTTTTGGAAATGTTGGTGCTCCTTACATGGCGACGTTGTCCCTTCCTGGGTTAACTGTTGGGTTGCCTGTTTGGTTGTTCTCAACCTCTGTTGTCCCGAATGTCTCCACTACCGGTCAATCAGTTCCTCCACCCGAACCACATCATGTTGATTCCAAGGTGGACCTCTCCCCTTCTTCGCCTGTTTCTGCGTCCTCATCTTCTACTTTGCCTGGTGAAAGCCTGGATTCGAGTAACCAGGTGGCTAAAAAGAAGAAGAAGAAGACAAAGAAGAAGAAGTCTGATAAGCGAGAGGCTAAATGTATAGCTACTGTCCATGAGAAATCTCATCTTGATAGGCCCTCCGACCCTCCGCGGAAAGTCAAGTTCCCATGCATGTTGTGCGCAGGAGACCATTTGCTTCGAGACTGCCCTGGCATTCCCAAGGTGCTCGAAACATGGTCCGACGGCCGACCGCCGTTGCCTTTGACTTCCGGGAGCCAGGTTGGGGGCACGTATTCATCTGGCACTAATAAGACTCCTAAGAAGCAGGGTAACATCACCAATCCCTGCAAATTGTGTGAAGGGCACCATGCCATTCACCTTTGTCCTTATATGGATGAAGCCAAGCGAGTCTTGGACAATCCAGTCGGTTCTACACCACGCCTTCCACCTGGTTATAATCGGCTTTCTTTGAGTCCTCTACCAGCTGATCCTATGATTGGTCAAGAGTCATCCTTGGTCGATCCCACTCCCCCAGAAATTCAAATTCACGGATCCGTCCCCGATCAACCATTGGTCGTTGGATCGGTTGAACTGGCCCCGTCCGCGGTGCACCAGGTCTTTTCTGTCGAGAGTGGATCTCACACTCCTCATGTCCTTCTGGTTTCTTCAGATTCGTCAGACTTGGAGAAAGATTCTCCTGTCCCTGTGCTTCAAGAAGCCGCTCCTCCACCTCCCATGATGGAGGCTCCAGAGGATATTCCTCCTGCCTTCGAGATGGAGGTCATGGAGGAGGCTTCTGCTTCCGTAACATCAGGGGAAGACCTTCGCATTTCGATGGTAGCCCCTCCGAGTAGTTTGATCGCTTCCTTTGATTGGAATCGATTTGCAGGATTTCGCCTTCCGTCTTATGTGCCTTTCGAGATTACGGTACAGGCTCTTGGTCTGGTTGTACCCAGCACCATTATAGACGAAGGTGCGTCTGTTAGTATTCTATCTTCAACTACCTGGCAAGCTTTCGGTTCACCACCGCTTGCGCCTGTTACGCAGAATCTGTTGTCATTCAATAGAAGGACCAGTCAACCGTTGGGGATCCTTACAAGGTTACCAATTACTTTGGGAGGGAAAACCGTCCATATGGATGTGATGGTCGTTCCAGGCCCCTTGGATTTTCATCTGCTCCTGGGGCGCGATTACACCTATGCCATGGGAGCGCTTGTCTCCTCCCTTTTTCGTGTGGCCTGTTTTCCACATGAAGGACGGATTGTGACCATTGATCAACTGTCGTTCTTTGGTCCCAATGTAGCATCTGGTCCGCCATCACCCCCTCCTGGTTTCTATCCACCCGTTGTATCTGCTCCGCCGCAGGTCAACTATGTGGCTACTTACCCCGTGCCTGTGCTCAGTGATGATGCCGTCGTGCATCGAGTGCTGGGGGCATTGGGTCCTGACTTCCAGGATGATTTCCTCCCATCTGTTGTGGAACTCTTGGAAGCAATGACTTCTTGTTCATTATGATGAAGTTGGTCGGAGCATAGTTCCTTGTCTTGTGTCAAGCTCCTTAAAAAATGAAACAAGGTCGTCGGAGCATAGTTCCTTGTCTTGTGTCAAGCTCCTTAAAAAATGAAACAAGGTTTGTCGGAGCACAGTTCCTTGTCTTGTGTCAAGCTCCTTAAAAAATGAAACAAGGTCGTCGGAGCATAGTTCCTTGTCTTATGTAAAGCTCCTTAAAAAATGAAACAAGGTTTGTCGGAGCACAGTTCCTTGTCTTGTGTCAAGCTCCTTAAAAAATGAAACAAGGTCGTCGGAGCATAGTTCCTTGTCTTGTGTCAAGCTCCTTAAAAAATGAAACAAGGTTTGTCGGAGCACAGGTCCTGGTCTTGTGTCAAGCTCCCTAAACCATGAAACAAGGTGTTTGAGGATAGTTCTTTTAATGTGTCAACCTCGTTAAAATAATGAAACACGTTCCCGTTCAATTCGAGTCTTTGTTTAGATCTCGTAAAATCCCAGTCGAGTCTTTCTCTTGATCTCGTCACTTGAACCTTCACTCCATCTGCCTTTCATATGGATTGAAGCTTGGGGGGCATGTACCTCGAATTGAGTCACCATGCTGGGGGCATGCTTACTTTTTCAAGCATAGTTTGTTTCCATTTCGAGCTTGTGTAAAAATGAAACCGGTTTCAAGCATAGTTTATCTTTGTTTCAAGCTTGTGTAAAAATGAAACCAACTTCAAGCAGAGTTTCCTGATTTCAAGCTTGTGTAAAAATGAAACCTTTCCCATTTTACCCCTTGTGATTGTCATCTTATCAGCCTATTTTGCCAGATGAACCTTGGTTTTCTCGCTCCATCGTCATTATCTGCTTGGCCGATCATATGCCTTCACTTGGTTGTTTTACCCGTTCCTGAGGAACCGCTGCTATGAGTGGTCTTGTTAGCCAGCCTCTCGACCTTTATTTGTTCAGAGTAGTTCCACCATTACCGGAACCAGTTGCTACCCTTTATACCACTCGTTCCTCCAGGAGGAGTCATCTTTCAACTCTTTTCTGACTCTCTAAATATGAAAAGATTGCCGAGGCCCTTGTCGTTTTGATCTCGTTAAAATGGACACGAATCGACGTTCACCCAGTATAAGTTTAACCCTTTTTCGGGCTGGGATGGATTGATTACGAAAAAGGAATACCCTAGCCTATCGCGACTAGGAGGTTTTCCCGGATATCGTTTTCTACCTTTTCGGATCTGGGGAACTACTTACGAAAAGGGACCTGTGGAGTTTTCTTTTCCGCTGTCTTTTCAAACTCTCTAAACATGAAAAGACGCCGAGTTCTTCCTTTGTCAGACTCGTTAAACCCTGATGACATCGGATCTGGTCGAAATGACGTTCTCTGAGTTCCTCCTTCCTAGGACTCGTTAAATGCACTAGGATGGATTCACCCGAAGGGCGGACTTATATTGCAAGCATATGCTATCCCCTTCAAGCTTGTTACTAAAAATAATTGGGGTACTCGCCAGAAATGGTGGGGGAAAAATGGAACCATCGTCGTTATCGTCGGCAGTATGTCGCTCTTGAACATGGCACTTGTCTGCATCCGTGTCGGGTTGGGGACATCTCATCTCGTTGTTTCACTTTGCTTCCATTGGTTTGGGTAATCTCTTGCTGACTTCTCCGTACATTTTCAGCACCGCCTCGTCACTATGACCTGCGATCCCGGCGATGTGCGTCTCGCAGAATTAATTAATAGCACCGTTCATAGGTTCAAGGATTGGCCCTGCACGAATTAAAGGCCATTCCTGCGCTGTCATACGATCCTGATTCACAACAAAACATCATGTTCCTCTGTCTCGTGTCGATGATGTGGGAATCATTATGGCCCACCTTCGATCAAGGTCACTTCCTGTCGACATCAACTCATTATCCCGGAAGTTGGTCTAGAGACTCCTTATGGTACCTTGGAGCCTGCATGCCTCAATGGCAGGTTCGTCGCATTCGACGAGAGGTTTACATCATTGGCCTCCGATCGAGTGATTTTGCGGGTGTTCGACGTCAGTTCATTTATTCGCACGCCGTAGATTGTACCTGTAGTACCTTGGGGACCATTGTCATTATTGGTGGTTTCTCTCGCGTCGGTTAACAACTTTCATCATTGGCTGGTAATCCGACGATGTTCTTGCATGTTCGACTTCAGCTCACATATTCGCATGCTTGAACTTGTACTCTATTGGGTCGAGATGGAGCGCAAGACCCTGGATTGTGTCTGTTGTAATCCAGGCTGCGATTGTGGATTATTATCATTATGTACATGACTCACTGATTGGATGGCTGCGACCATACCTGAGACTATTTGTTTGATCTTGGTTGGATAGGTAGCCATACCCTGAACCGGATTATCGACTTTCTCTGTAGCTGGATGGTGTATGCGTCCATACCATATATATACATCATGTGCCGAGATATCGATTGTATCTTTACATGCAGGGTTTTTCGACGAGCGGGCCTTCGGTTGAACATGTTCTCGTAAAGCATTTCACCCCTCTCTCTCTCTCGGGCCTCATGCTTTAGGGGGCATCTGTTACACAGTAATGTGTCACCGTCCCTACCATTCCCCGTCCCGCACAATGGAGGACCCATTATGTGACCTGTGAGCAATGTCAAGCCTTGAAAATACCTTCATTGCATCCCTTTACATGAGGACAACATTTCTCCTGTTTATCATTTCCTGAACAGACCCCTAAAAACACATGTTTTTGCATTGGTGACACAGTAGCCCGTTGTACTACGGCATATTAGGGGAAAAGTGTGAGCACGCGTAGTGCTTTTCTGTCTAGTGTTGTGCCGCATACTCTTGTTTATGGAAAGTTTTTTAAAAAAGGAGGCGAAGTTTCGATTACAACAACTTCGTGGATGAGTCATCGGGAGTGGTTTCGCCTGAATAACCACGGCCTTCCTCCTTTGGCCTCTTGTTTCCACCATATGGGGAACCTCCCAAAGGATAAGGCCTCCCTTCCACTATTGTAGGGATCCCAGCCTCCTCCTCTCCTCTATAAATATAGCCTTCATCCATTGATGAAGGGGCTGAAAGGCTGATAGTCTGGAAGTGCTGAAGCTTTGCATCTCCCTATTCCCAAGTGCCTTTGTGCTGTAAAGAATCCCTTCTTTCCCTTAAGGCCCATTCAAGCAAGGAGACCATTGTTACGAGACTCTGGAGAGGTTTCCCTTTCCTTGGCGAGCTTTGCGAGACGTGGACAACCGGAGACCCGTTCGAAGGAAGCTGCGACGTCAGAACTTGGTTGTAACTTCTATTCGTTTATCACTTTAATAGATGACTATGATTGTGGTTCCACTCCTTTTTCTATCATGTTAATGCGAGTAATATCTTTTCTGACCGATGTTTAGTTACGTATGCTGGTTCCTATGCATGTATCTGTTCGTTTCTTCTGTGTGCAGGTGTTCATTCACGGAGATCGTGGAAGGATTGTGATCTGCCAGGGCTGAAGGACGGGGACATCTTCTTCTTCAGATCTAGCGTTGGAATCCAGGTAGGCTCTTATCCCAAGTCTTTCATTTCGTAACTAGGAGCTTGCGTCATAGCATTGTTTGTTTGTTGCTAGACCCCTGCTGGGCTAGTAGGGATCGCCTCTGTCCGAGAGGGGATTTACCTCCTCAACAAAGGATTACTAAGTTATTTTTCTTAGTGAAAGCAACTTTACTTAGGGTAAAATTGGTCTTACATGGTGTACTTTGGTCCATCTAATAGTAATAGGTTAGATGACCAAAAATTGGTGTAACAAATTTCCCCCCAGTGTGCGAGCGTTAGGAGATAATCGTATGAACGAAATGCGTTGTAAGAACTCAATCACTAGACACCGAAGGGGAAGTCAGAGAGAGAGAAATATAAGGTAGACCAAAGTGCTAGAGGACAAGACCCTGAGGAGGCGAGACTTACAGGTGTGACAAGTCTCTTTTATGAGTGAGTACATGTGCTACAAGAGGCGAGGGAGGCATACCTATTCCCGGCAAGACAAAGTACAAAGAATAATGTGTCCAGTAAACAAGGGACTGAACTATATAGTACTTGTTGGCATGAACATGAGCCAGATAAAAACATGATAATGAATCCCACAGACATACTGTGCCTGGGATAATAGCCAGGACTTGTACAATAATATCTGAGTACATGAGATATAAGTACAACCAAAGAGGCCTTGTAAACAGGAGAGGGCTCTGAAAATCTGATTGATACATCCAAACTAAAAGGTGATGCATGCGGCTGAGGCTGAAACCATCAAATCTATGGAGCTGCATCGAAGGCTGTAATGAAGTGGTCATCTAGGCATGTGGGGGGCTATCTGAAGGGCCACCCCTCATGAGGTCTGAAACATCTCACACACACCCGGGAATCACCGGTACAATATGTTGTATCACTGAACCATCAATTATACAGATCTCGATCATGTCGTAAGAAGCTGGAACTGAGAAAAAATCAATTCAAAGGGAAATAAGGAGTCCCTTTGCCTGATCTGAGGCACCAAACAAGAGTGGAAGCTGGAACCAAGGTACACTTCCCTCTAGACCTATCTTCTGGAATGAATGAGTTGATGTCAACAGAAGGAGGTCAGCCATAGGTGAGGCAATAAGGGATCCTCAACTAAGGCACAAGAAAAAATAGTAGAATGATTGATATACTGACACCAGGGATGATGATGAAATGGGAGCTACTAAGAAGCGGACGGACAACTTCCCTTCTTAGAGCATAAAGGGCATGGATGACCTGGCATCAACTGACACAGTATCAAAGGGGACAGGGGACAGTAGGATTGAAGGCCATAATGTGTGACACGAGAGAGGAACTAAGCAATGAAGGATGGAGGAGTATAGCGAGATACAAAGGGACTCAGGATAGACTCCATGGATGCGATGATGACTCAAATCAAATGCTCTAAACAGGGGTGACTCGATGATGTTTCCATACAGAAAAGGTCTAGTGGGGACCATAAAACCATGAGTACAAGATGGTTACTCATGACGAAATTCGACACAAGCATGGAAAAGTATAGAGGCAAAGTGGTGCCCCAAGTATAAGTATTTCAAGTCAAGAAATTCGATTTTTAGGAGTGGTGAGTGACCCTTATTGGAAAAAATGTGTCCTAGTGAAGTATCAAATCACAAAAAACTAATAGATACCTATTTTAGAGCTCGGTGAGAGCTTTCGAACACGGTTTTTCAAACTGAGCTACGGTTTGGCTGCAGTGGGCGAAGAAAAATCTGTGGTTTCTATTTTAATAAGGCATTTTCCCTCCAAATTCACTCATTTTCAAGTGTAGATGTGGTGAAGGTAGAGAGGACAGAAGGCCCTAAATCTTGTAGCGATCATAGTGGACAAACCGACCGTTGGAATCGAGATCCATCAATTGCAGGTAAGAGGCCTAACCCTACTCTTTCATTTTAGTGGATTGAAAGTTTAGTTTAGGTGCCCACAGCTCAGGAACAGACCCCTGATCCTTTTCACGGTTGGGTTGCACTTTTTGGGGCAATATCTACAACCTGGGTAGCAGGTTTTGGGCAGAAAACTGCAACCTGTCCCAAGATTTTTCCTAAAAAGTGTGACCTGACAAAGAGGGGTTTTTCCACAAGGGCTTCACTCAATCAACCTCTATCCTATCACGTGTGTTCATGGCATATTAAACAATACCCTTAATTTGACTACATATTGGAAAATACCCCTAAAAATCACATTATTTAACCCCCTACCAATATGAACCCAATACACCTTCCCAATTTAAAAAACCCCTACTTCCACTAGATATTGTAGGTATCCATTTTTTCATTAACATTTTTTATACCCCTTTATATTTTTTCATTAACTTTGAGCTCCATTTTTTATACATGTCAATATAAAAACCCTTTACCCCATATATATGCCCCAATATATTATGCCATTTTTTCCTCAATATAAATCCCCCAATGTGAACCCACGTGGTATGGTATTTCTTCCCCAATGCAGTCCCTGTGGGTTTTTCTATGTTGTTTTTTGGCTGAGAGCTGGGTTTTTATGTTTGAATGCAGTGTTTCCTTTCTATACACTGACAAATATGATGGTTTTGTGCAGATATGGCAGAATTGTGGATCAACTGGAGAGAGAGAGACCTGGAAACATTACAGTCGAAGATCTGAGAGGATCATTGTGTCCGCAGTGCATTGGCCAGGTTTGCGGTCCTGAAGTTTGTGGAGAACCCTTTGATGAGAGATGGGGATCCCTTGTTGGCCTGGATTTTCAGATACTAGTATCCGGACCATGAGGTATTTGTAGTGCAGGGGCACCGGATTGAGTTGGCGGTCCAAGATATATGATGTCTGACTGGTCTCCCACCACTTGGGATGGTGAGTAATACTCATCCAGTGTTACCGCGATGACAGAACATCATGGAGTTTGTAGAGCGCCATTGTCGACCAGGTCTCCATGTCAAGGGGACACGGATACCAATCAGGGATCTAGAGAGGTTATAGACTCGTGTTGTGGCCTTAGCAGTGTTGCAGATCATGGGCAACCAAGCACTCCACCACATCACTAGGGTTCAGATGATTCTTGTTAAGAGTGTGTTAAGTGGGACCTGCTATGGGTGGGCCCAAATGATGTTTTCGTCGTTGAAACGAAAGTTGTCGCTATGCAAGCGACAAGTGAACCATGACTGTGCATATGGCACAGTGTTGTGCTCACTCTTCTTTGAGAAGATCCCGACACTTCGACCTCGTATACAGATCCAGGATGGGGGTCCGAGGGAGCCCAGGATGCACCGATGTGGGCGACTAATGTGTAGAGGGGGAGGCGGGGCGGTCAGACGGGTGTTCCAACCCAAGTTATTTTCTCATTGGGATCAGATGCCACTGTACATATACGACTATCCCTATAGTGGGATGAGTTATCGTGGGGACCCAAACTTGCCACTACCGCTTGGTCGAGTATGGGGGCCCAATGGTAAGTGAAAATTTGCTAATCTTTTATGTGCATTTTAAAGTTTTATAATATTGTATATGGTATTGATTCTTTCACTTTTGGTATGCAGATACAGCACTGGTAAAACCAGTCGAGTACCTGGGATGACCTGCAGTATCAGGAGTTTCAGGGCCTAGTGGATCAAGAGCACCACAAAATGAGGATGCAGTGGCTCTCCTAGAGGACATCCATCGTAGATATGAGAGGCTTCCGACTAGTGTTTCAAAGGGCGGCTAGAAAGACTTGGATGACCAGTACATAGAGCCATGTACTGGTCTACCCCTGGAGTGGCGAGGGGTCATGCGGCGCACGGCGATGGCCGGATAGGGGATGCGCGATCTACGAGCTACAGGAGCAGAGCCATTGGCTCGGGATCCTCTAGATAGTGATTAGGTGTAGGGGCAGGTGGTGCCCCCAGTTTTGATTTTTTGTAACATGCTATGGGCATGTCATATGTATCAAAGTTAATGGACTCTAAAACATTTTATACAACACATATAATGGATATGCATCGTTTTGATGGTTTAATGTTATTTTCTTATGTTAAATGTGAGTGCTAAGTGCCAATCTAGAATATTGTTTGCAATGTTATCTACATAGTGATTTTGTGCTCTAGGTACATGACTGAATGTAATAATTTCAAATTAACGCACCAAAAGCTTCACTTGTAAATATCTTCTAAAAAGGATAGGACTATGCACACGATAGACACCGTTCAATTGCATGACAAGAATCAGGGAATCTAAACAAACATGAAGCTAAAGGATTTCATGGGAAATGGCATCGGCCAATAAACCACGCACTGCATCATATTCGGCCTAGTTATTGGTGGCAGTACTAATGCATACACCATTTGAGAGAATAAGCGAATGTAAGGGGGTAAAAATCGCCCCAACCTTCCGAGGCTATATTCCGGGAATAGCAAGTTGCACCATCGGCATAACCAATATAAGGTGTGGACGAGGGGTCCATCTGAAAGGTGCCACAAGACAATAAATGAGAGGATGATGAACAATGCTGGCAACTTGAGCACAAGGTAGAAATCAAACAAACACTGTTAGAGGGAGTGCTCTAGGTAGTATGACTACCACCCACACACTGACGAGTAGGTGGTGTGTGGGAGCTACCTTGGGGGTAGCTTGTGCTCAGGTCACGAAAGTCACCATAGACACGGATGGTGCCATTCTGCTTATGGGCAGGAAAGATGAAGCCAGAGGTGGAAAAGGCTTTCATGATGTCATCATCACAGTAAAAGATGGGGTGAATAGAGGAATGGAGACCACATGACGCAGTGAAGCTACCTTACTCATCATCATGAGAAGAAAGGTTCACATGTGCATCGCCACGGGGGGTGACGAAAGAACAAGCAGATAAGGGATCCACTGATGTTGAGCCCAGGGTGATCACTGAAGGGGGGTCAAGCGAAACAAAAGGAAAAGTCTCAAAGGGAGCTTCCACCATGGATCTAGTGAATGATGATAGGTAGAGGATGGTGGCCGCAAGCTCTGTCATCTCGAAATTGGAATGTCAATGGGAGCAGGTAAATCCTCAAGCTAGCCCGAAGCATATTGTGCAATGACGAGAGAGGTGGACTGGTTATGTTCAATCTCATACTCCCGAACTACCTCCAAAGAGGCGCAGTAATGCATGAGGCAAGGACAATGGTAGGTATAATGGCCATGGATATCAAACAAAGCACAAGATTGGTTTGTGTGAATAGTCTTGGGGTTCTTAGCTATATTCGAGGAAGAAACAGAGGCTTTAGGGACCGTAGACTCAGGGAACGCAACATTGACCATGGGCTTGATACGAGGCAATTCAGGACAATGACGGGTGGCATGATTGACAACATCACACAAAGCACGCAGGGGGGTACGCTTTGTAGGCTAAGGAGGAGTAGGGTTATTTAGGGTAGCCTTGTCTTTAGATGCTTTATTTTGAGCTTTACCCCTTCACCCGAAGCTGTCGCAACAGGAGGAGGTTCCTGTTGAGGTGGCTGAGGCACGGTAGCAGAGGGAGGGGTCATGGGGACCGGTTGAACCAGGGTCAAAGTAAGATAAGGTTTGGACTGACCAGGTGGGTCCGTGGCTGGGTGATCAATGTACCAGACTGGGATCCCCAGGGTCAGGTTAGGAAGGGATAAGGTAGCCATAACAGGTACTGAAAATACTCCAGGAGGGGGAGCTAGGAACGATATCTGACCGGACAGGTAAAGGCCAGGCAGGACAGCTCCGAGATGGTTAAGGCTAGGAGGAACTATGCCAGGAGGTTAGAGAGGCTCATGGGTACGAGCTGTAGATGAAGGGCCTGGAGGAGGGGTCCTGAAGGCAGATTCAAAATGCTAGGAGCAAGTTGCAGAGGGTAGGGTTGTTGACTAGCCGAAGCAGGTCCTTTGAGGGAAGCCTGAGACAAATTGCATCATGCAAAAATTCAATGAGATGGGATCAGAGACAGGAGGAGGAAGACCAGGGAAGGACCCAAGAAAAGAGAAGTATTTGTAGACTCTGGGTGAGACACTAGTCAAAGGTTCGACGGTTTGCTTATTGGCCACCGAAGAGATGATGGACTCAGGGGAGGTCTGAGACTTCTGCTCGTAATATGTCAATTGGTCAATGGTGACTATCTTCCCGTTATGAGGAAAGGAAATCTTGCGGTGAACCGCAGATGGGACAGCAGGCATCGCATAAGTGTAGCTATGACCCCATAGAATTTTGTAATCTAAGGGGCCATCAATGAATTCTATGTCAACACAAACAATCTTAGCCGTAAGAATAATAGGACAATTGCGGAAGAGTGGCTATCCCACACTCAGAGGGTGATAGTGGAAGGGGCCAACTCAGGTGATCCGAGTTGCTTCCAAACCGAAGCATACATCACAAAGGTGGATGCCCCCTCATCAATGATACAACGGGAGACGTTGGCATTCCGGATCTTGACAGGGATTTGGAAGGAGACGGAAGAAGGAAGGGGAGGATGTTCTGACTTGTCAACATCAAAGACGATCAAAATATCATCTGAAGGATCCACAGTGCCCATGGCAGTTAGTAGAGATTTTTGTTGTGAAGGGCATGACTGGACGAGTTCCAGCGTTGAGATGGCAGCAAGAGATTGCGCCAAATCATCTACTATACTATATGAATGGGCAGCTTTTCCAGAAGCAGCGTTTCAGTGTAATGGGGTATGAACCTCTGCCTTAGACTGAGGGATCTGTAAAGGACCATTGGTTGTCAAAAGATGCTATGTGGAACCTAAAGAAGGGGGCTCGGGGGCAAACGTACCGGGAGGCTTGTTGTACTGACGGGACTGAGTCTGAAGGTTGAGGTCAACGGTAATGGGTTAGTCAAAGTTCATCATGAGAAATTGGTAATCGAAGGTACTAGATGGAGGAGTAGAGTGGCCGCCTCACCTTCAAGTGGTTGGGTAGCCACAAATCCTTGCTGAGGGAAAGGGTTGGTAAACATAGCCAGCTGGCTAGGTACAGCATTGCGAGGAACCGAAGGGGAGGCTTGTTGTCCTCGTGACGCTACTTGAGTCTCCCACATCTTATGCATCTGAGGTAAAAGAGGACAATCGTGGGTGTAATGACCATAGACACCAAAACAAGAACAAGGCTTATTCGTGCAAACAAGGCTGTCCTGCTTGGGCTTAGTGCCATTTTTATGGTTAGCAGTGTTAGGTGCATTCCCTTGGGGATTGGGTCCTGGATTACTGAGGGTAGATTGATTCTAGGCGCCTTTCCTCTTATTTTTGGAAGTAGGAGGATTAGTTGCTCACTGTTGTGCATACACCTGCCCCTGGGGGGGTGGTGGCTACTATTGCGAGGGTTGAGAAGGCAAGGGAGGTGGGGGTGCTAATGTTGGAGGAGTTGGAGCACCAGGTTGTGGATATGGATAATAAAAAGGTTGGGTAACATTTTGGTAAACAGGTTGGGAAAAAGGAGGAGGCATGCCGTATCCTGGATACATGCTACCGGGAGGGGGAAAAGTACTGGAGGAGTTGTCCCCTCCTTGAGGAAACCATAACCCATGGGAGGATGAGTGTATGGATGAGAAAGGGCTCCAACGATACCGTCAGCGGCATGGGATGCCCTCGGTGCATTAGCACCACCAGTTCTAGGGAGATCAAGTAAGACGGTATAAACATAACTTGATTGTGCATAGATCGGGTCATATTTTAATGCAATCTGGAGAGAAACTCCTTCGGTCTGAGGGAAATGAGATCCTACATCTTTGCTAATAGCAGGCAAAATGGATATAAGGAACTAGTCCATGTAGACACGGTCTTCGAAGGTAAGGGCTCGACATAGGCTCTTTCTTCTCTGCCATTCCTGGACATGATCGGATAGGCGGGTCACAGATGATTAACAGAAAGAGGTCAAAATTTTGGTACCATTGTCATAACGAAGGGGAAGTTGGAAGTAAGACAGAAAATCCCAGGCAAGAGTTGCAAAAATAGTATCAGAGGAGGAGGCCTGGTCAGCATACCACTTAGAAGCTTTGCTAGTAAGCGTACGTTGGAACAACCGAAGACAGACAGAGTCATCGGTAATGGAGTTAGACGAACACCACATGTGGAAAGATTGAACATGATTTGTAGGATCTTCTCCAGCAAGACCTTCGAACCTGGGGATGTTGGAAGGGAGCTTGGTTGGCATAGTAGGCCAACCAACGTCATGGCGTATTGGGTCATTGATCAACTGGTTAAAATCTGGAAGACTGAGGCCTACCATATAGGGGAGCAAGGGAGCAGTCGAGATAGTTCATGTTGCAGTCCCACTAGTAGTATTCCCAGCATTAGGTTCAGCGCTAGCACCAGCGTTAGGTCCTTAACCAGACATGGTGAAGGTGACAGAGGGAGAATCCGGGACGGAACCAGAAGGACAACCCAATGAACCAAAAGAAGAGTCAGAATGCGGACTCGGTGGAGGACTAACTCGAATCCTACGCAGAGGAGTAAGTCTTCCTAACGAAAACTGAGGATGAAGGCCAAGAAGTTTCTAAGATAAATGCCTTGGGGGCGCAATGATAAAAGCACAAACACAACACACAGGGAAGAGAGACCAACAAGGGAAAGGAGGTGTAGGATCAACTGATTACAATGTCGAAACAAGGGCATAGAGGTGTAGGATTGATTGATTACAATTTTATAGTCTTTGCCTGGCGGTGTTAACCAGACTCTTCTTTACTTAGGGTGTGTGTGTTAAGTGTGTTAATTTTAGTTTTCGAACCCAGACATTTGTAGAGAAAAAGAAAAAGTGTGTTGTATAATTGTAAATAAACCTGCAGATAACATTATATGAAACTAAAATAACATAAAAATGAACAGCTAATTATGCATTAATCTAAACCCAAGGAGGTGGGCCTCTCAATAACTAGTTTGTGGGTGAGCAAAAATCTAGTCAGAACACACCAAAATAGCCAATAGATCTAAACTCAGGAGGGATAAAGATCTAAAGTTTAGATCTGTTGGAAATAGGTGCATAAAAACAACAAACAATCATAGGGAAAATTGTTGTAAATGAGGTGGCGAAAGGCTACAACCTGGAGGGAAGTGGAGGGGACCCTAGAGGAAGACCCAAACAAAACTAAAAGGTGGTGTTTTGGATGGATGAATAACCAATCTAAAGTGGATCTGAAGGTGAGGGATCAAATCTAAAAAATGGTTGAACACACTGAAATTTCATACGACCTGTTACAGCTAAAACTCTTCCTAGAAAGGTGGAGGGTACTGAAGCCCTAGGGGGCTAGGTTCCCATTTGATGAGTAAAAAAAGCAAGTATAGGTCCAAAACGGGCAGAGACAGAGGTCAGACAACCCTGAACAGAGGCCTAGACAAACCCAGAAAAATCTCAAAAAAAATCCCACAGAAAGTTCAGGTCATACTTTCTAACTTGTTTTCTGCAAAGGTTGCAGGTTTTGGCCTGTTTTCTGCATCCTGGAGGTTCAGGTCGCAGGTTTTGGCCCAAAAAGTGCGACTTGCACTTCCGGCACTCTCGGGAGCAGGTTTCAGAAAAATTTGTCATCTCAGCTGCAGTTGATTCCTATCACCTGCGCAATAGGTCCAGAAACACATGGAAGTTAGAATTTTTACTGTTTTACGGTTTTATAGGATAAAAACAACATCAAGAAAAGAAAAACAATAAGCTGAAGAAAAATCTTAGGGTTTGAAACAGTTATTCATGCAGGGATCTAAAAAACGACATAGGTCATAATCATAAACCCTTGTGGAGTCGCTAGTTGTTAGGATGAATTCTAATCGCAAGTGTACAAAAAAAGCTCACTTTAGTTGTATGTCAAACAACCTCAACATCTCTTTTTTTTTTTTTTTTTGAAAGACGTCTGCGTCGTC